>JAEQBH010001533.1:0-290834 GCA_016808115.1 Tetrastigma voinierianum
TTTTGTGGCCTTTGACATTCAAACCTTCTCCCTCTCCATAAGCAAGCCACTAGCGGTTGTGCTCTCTCCATGAAGCATTTCGAGTTGATTTGCTTTCTGCGGAGTTCATTTGTTCGATTCGGATGATTTAATGCGTAGTCGATTATCACGAAGTGGTAAGCCCCTACAAATCCTTACTAGCATTGTTGGTCTCCTCTTGGTTATACATGGATTTGTTTTGTTGGATTTGGTTGGTAGTATTCTGTGCTTGGTGGATGGGAGTTCGGTGATGATATGGGCGAGGGAAAATCTTGTCGATATGAGCAGTTGGCGAATCTTGTTCGAGACGGGTTTTTGGGATTGATGATATATATGCGGGCCATACGGGCGTTGTGCCATCATTGCCATCTCTATGTACGATCTAAGAATCGGGAGAGGAAAGGCATCTAGTTCCTCACATGGGATGAGCGTGAAGAGAAAATCGATGCCTCAGGCCGGTCGAGGAAGGCGAATTGCATCCTCTTCGGAAGTGAGAATTATCGGCAGTGATGATGATGAAATAGGCGTGTTTCTTGAGGATTACGAGGGAGCACGAAAAATGGACCCGGTGTCCCGCGAAAGGGTTTTTCAGAGGGTGTAAAAGTGGAACATTTTATCTCTCACCCGTCGAGTTATTCGAGGAGCAAAATATGGAGTTCGTGTGCGTTGAGGTTCACGGATACATGCCTCTGTTGGATTCGAATTTTATACCAATGCGAGAAGGAGAATCGGGTCGGGCTAGTATTGAGACTCTGATTATGGGCGAGGCGGCTTGGTTCACCCTTGATTCAATAGCATTTCACTTCTGATATGTCGCCGGATGCCTCGGAATGAGTCTATCCACTTCGGGCTCCCATTGATTTTGATGCGGCCCGGTTCACGGGGCTATGTGCACTCGGCCGGCGATCATGGTGGATTTATAAAGAAGAATTTGTGCTGGGAAGCTCAGGCAATTGCGATGAACAGATCATTCACAATCAAATTAGGCCAGAAGGGTAATGAAAGTCCCCCAGCCGAAGCAGATCCATTTTTGTACGAGGTCATGGCAGGAAGCGATTAAGCTATGCATTAGTCATATGGTGCATAATGAGGGATTTCTTACAATATTCGCATGGCCAGAAGCATATTAGTTTCCTCGCTTGTGGTAGTATGGTGGAAGAAGCGGAATGAGAGAACGATTAAAAGAAAGGAGGGTGTTGCCTAGGCTGGGGCCAATCACAAATAAGATGGAGGCCAAGAGCCGAGCAGCATCCACCAGACCACAGCCCTCAGTGCCTTCAGTGCCTCCTCCCGGGATCACATCATCCACAGCCCCAGCACCATTGAGCACATCGCCATTGAAGAGGATGGAGCGGCGGATAAAGGGATGGTTCAAGTGCGTGCAGGAAGCAAGCCGGTTGGATTGGCGTCTCTCGAGGGCTTGAGAGTCACGTTTTTCGGGGAGGCGGTGGCGGATGCTGCTTCTCCCGGTTAGAGAGTTCAAAGAGATTAGATGGCCCGTGTGGGCCCGGACACATTCTCTTCAGTGAGAGGATGAGGATGACGCTGCCCAGTTGTTTAGGCTAGACTAGGTGGTGTTAGCGATCGGGTAGTGGACCTCGTGTGCAACTTTCCCATTTTGATCATTTACCCTTTCTTTTCATTTAGCCTGCGGTCGTTACAAACTTTTAAGACCTCTTTTATTTTAGTTATGTTTGTTGTTTCTTCTGACATTATGCATAGATGTTATGTGTTCCATGTTATATGATTGCTTACCTTCTATCGATCACTACAGTTCACTATTTGCATGACTACCTTACATTTCTTAAATTCCATAGTCTTTATTTGAATAACTGATTTTGTGTTAGCACATTATAATGTTCATTGTGTAAGGCGTAGTTGTTTTAAATGAGTCATCTTGGTGTTCTAAAGTGGGTGAAATATTTTATTCCATAATTTCTATTTTGAGAGTCTTGCAGCTGCATGTCTGGCGCCTTGTTGAGATTCGCTACCTGGTGGGTGGTCTGAAGTGCAAATCTTGCTAGGGACTAGCAAGATGCGAGGTGGGGAGTGTGATGAATACACATTTAAGCAATAATTATAGTAGAATTCTTCAATCAGTCTGATTTACCCTCGTCGGCATAAGGATAGGTACTTTTAATTTCTTGTGTGTTTAGACTTGTGCGGTATTTAGTCTAGAACATAAGTGTCTGAGGATTTATGCGGGAAGCGATATGAAGCAGCGGATGGGCGAACAATTGATGAAGTCTCGGGGACTCAGTGATGCTAGAAAAGCACGAGGGGAATCAAGTGTATCGATTACATCATTTATGTGTCTGTTACACCTTGTTCTAAAGTGCGGTGAGGCCCGAAATTAATGCTTAGGGTACACCCAATTGTGTCTTGGAATACATGTGCGAAAAATTGAGAAAGTGGCGAAAGTGTCTGGGTACACTACTAATGTGTCTGCATTTTCATGATGGATTGATGACAATTCGATAAGTACGCGAGGACACTCTTGTCCTTGAACCAAAATGGAATCGCATTGGAGGGGTATAAAAGCAAGAGGACACAAGTAAAAGGCAGCTTTTGACTTCTAGGGTTTAGGTTTTGAAAGGAGAAGAGTTTTCTCTCCATTTTTGAGTTAGAGTGGTAGATCCAGATTAAAGATTTCTTCTCTATTGGAAGTTTTGGATTCAAGCGTTTGTAATCTTTCAGCACAAATAATTATCTCGGTTTCAACCCTAGTATTTCATATTTTTCATTCTCAGTTTACAAGTGAATTCTGATTTTCTAAAGGTATTGTTTTTATGATTAACCGCTCTTCAATTATAATTGTTCTTATAAGTTTTATGGAGTTCTAAACCCCTACTGCTGGGAGTCTACGGGGGAAACTTACCTTGATGAAGGCATAGTCCCTCAATTCCTCTTTTGAACTTCAATGGTTTGTGTTATATTAATCACTTGTGCGGACATGTTGTAAATCCATAGTTTGGCATATTCTTGACAACGTGTGAACGAAACATCCTCGGTACACGTTGTGCTTGATCATAGATACAAGCGCTAGGGTTAGTGTAATTGGGAACAAGTGTTTAGTATTGCGATCATCTTTATTTTCAAAGAGCATTTAAAGATAAATCATCCATCAGACCATTTATCAATGGTTTCCTAAATGAGTTTATAAACTAAGAGGTGGGACTTGCACGATCGAAGTGGTGGAACCTAAAAATCTGACAAGTCATCTTTACATTTTTAAAACTTCGAACCCGATCAACCATTCGATTGAACAACACAGCAGTACAATTTCCCTTAATTTTACACTTTTTGTGGAGAATAGCTCTTGGTCGATAAATTAGACCACTCACACGTGGAAATGACTTTGTGGAATACACAGTATTACAATCTTTGGACAAGCTGTGATTCCTCGGCAGGAATAGGAATTAGGCATACTAATCGAGGGCCAGAAACTGACCAACATTCATGTTCATAAGTTATTAGAACAAACAATCAACCTTTAGGTGATCCTTAACTGTTCTATAACAATGAATCACAATCATTCACAAAATTATTCATATCACATAATTTATAGCATCCATTATGAGAACAATTGCCATTTCTTAAATAAATAAACATCATAAATAAATAAACGAACATTCAATTGAAAATTATAACCACGATATGAGTGATACTTTGTTATTAACAATAATTATTATATGCGATTATGATCCGATTAATAGGAAAATGATAATATATCATATATCCTCTTGCTTAATATCATAATATACTTGTGTTAAATTATGTAATGAAAACCCATAGTCGTTAAGAGTTTCTCAAATACAGTAATACTTAATTTAGTGATATTAACAGTGGGACAATCTGTATTATCTCTATACTATATATATATATATAACTCTTCTACCTCTCTTTCTCATATGCAGATTAATTCTGTAATATTAAACTTACCATATCATATATTCAATTGCAAAGATCAGATGATGAGACATTCTGTGATCATGGATCATAAGCCGCCATTATATATCTTTGAATCTGACCTTAAACCAGTTTGATGTTTGTGTCGTTTCCTGAGGAACATTTGCTCAAACCGAAAGCACAATAATGTGTCTATTTCTCACCACAAAATCTTAAATCATGGGTGGTCGAAAAATATATGGTCCCCCACCAATAATTTGATTATGATTCCTTTGAACAATATAACCAGAACGAGTGTTTTGAAGTTTGGTGATACCATGATCAGGCATGGAAGAGGGTCTCTGACAAGGTTAAGGCTTCATTTGCTGTTTATAAAATGAAGTGGAGGGTAAAGAAGATGATCGCTAAACTTGAGGTTATTTCTCTAGAAAAAGTTGGGCTTGGGCTGAAAGAAGGTGGGGCGAGCAACCTCCATCAAGATCACCATCCACTTCTTTGGTGGATGAGACCTCTGTGTACAGCAAGGATAATGTTAAGGAGGAGATGGTGCAGTGGTTGCTTTCTGATCACTAGATCAACTTCTCTACAACAATGAAAAAGTGAAGGAACACTTCCACATGAAAGCATGACTTTTTGTTTCCACCGAATTTCATCTTTTCAGGGTAACCAAATCAATTCTTACGGCTATCAGTTGTTGTAAAACCTGAGAAAAATTCTAATCTTCTGAAAAATGATAAAACGGTAATTTCAGTCAAAATCCAAAAATTTTCTACAGATCTCGAGTGATGAAACGGGCTTCACCGTTGGAATCGCCTCGTGAAATCTAACTACCATATCGTTTAGGTCGAATTACGGGAATGATGAAATTCATGTTTTCTAGATGCAGGGTAGTGCGGGACACTTGACACATTTGGTGGCTCAGATGGGACACATGTGGTGGGGCGGGTCAAGCGGATAGCTCGAGAGAGTGGGACCTAGAAGAGCCATGTGGCAACACATGATTGGAGGAGATCAAGAGTAGATGGATAAGGACTAAGGTGTAATCAGGTGGCCGCTTAGAATGTGATATGGCGGAGTGAGAGGACAAGTTCTCTTGACTCGGCTTGACCAAGTGGTTGGAGAGAGAGAGAGGAGGGGAGAAAATGGAAGGAGATTTAAAAGAGAGTTTGAGAGAGAGACTCCTTCTCTACAAGTTCTCGAATCGGATAGGCGGTTTGAGAGGAGCAAGAGGAAGAGTTAATCCTCGCGAAATGAGAGACCGCATAGATCTTTGGAATACGGGAGTTTTGACAAACTCCAAGAGGTAGGTATTCTCCTACTTTGGTTACTTTCTACCCAAAGGGTTGTGTGGTGGTTGTTTTACCCTAAGGGGAATGTTTAGTTGTATTTTTAACCATGAGAAGCTGCCACATTGGGGTAGCATACATTAACCTGACTTTAGAACTGATTTTTGGGTAGGAAATAAAGGGAATTTGGTAGTGATTCCTTCAGGTAAATTGTAGCCACATCAGTGAACTTGATGTTAGGCTTTTGAATTTCTGGAAATCAGACCTCACATGCCCAGTTATGATTCATTTACTATGAGCAGGTCTAGGGAAGTGCAAATTTGGGATTCGCGGTACGGGTTCCTGCGGCCCCGGAGTGCAGGTGGGTTCACCAGGAAAGGTTCACGTCCGTTGGGATTACGCATGACCTCCCGACTTCGGAAGGTCATAACTTCTTCGTCAGAACTACGATTTTGGTGTTCTTGGACTGTGGAAATCCCGGTGAGTCGAGCTTCCCGGTGGGATGCCTTTTTGGAGGGCATTGGGTGCGGGGTTGGCCGGAAGGCGTTTGGGAGAGTAAGGTATTTGCACGGGTAAGACTTCTTAGTCATGTCACGTTATCGACTTCGGAAGGTCACTTCTTACGTCAGAATTAGGTCGGGTATTCTTGAACTCTATGGAAATTCCATTGAGTCAATCTTCCATCTGGATGCCTTTGGATGGCATTGGAGTCTTGGAGGCGGCGGAAGGGCGTTGGTAGTAAGGTAGAATTTGCCGGGTAAGGCTGCTTAGTGTGTGTGACTTCCCGAATTGGGAAGGTCATGCTTCTTCGTCCCGAACTACGATTTGGGTGTTCTTGGACTCCATGGAAATCTCATTGAATCACGTTTCCAATTGGATGTCTTTGGAGGGTAGTGGGTTCCAGAGCTGGTTGGAAAGGGGCGTTCGGGCAAGTAAAAGGTAGAGAACTGTCCGGGTAAAGAATTTGCTGGTCGTGTGTGACCTCCGACTTCGGAGAAGGTCATAACTATTCGTCCGGTGGGTCGGGTGTTCTTAGACTCGTAAATACCATTGAGTCGAGATTCCATCGAACAACTGCGGATGTTAGTAGGTCTTTGGAGGCGGCACGAGGCGTTCGGGCATATCAGTGAGTTTGTCCGGATGATTGCCTAGTCTTGTGTGACCTCGACTTGGAAGGTCATAGCTTCTTCTTCGAACTAGTTTTGGTGTTCTTGAACTCTATGGAAAGACCATTGAGTTAATATTGCAGCCATGTTCCTGTGGAGGACATTGGCTAATTAGGCGAGTGAGTGCGGCGAGTTAGGTTGTGTGTTATGGCTTGTGTGGGCCGCATGCGATGTGATATGACATGTTAATGTATGATGTATGATGTATTAACATGGTTGTGCATGAAGAGAATTATATGTATTAGTATAATTATCCATGTGGTATGTTAGAATTTTGTTAATATGCTTGTGCATGCTTGAACTTGATATGTGGAATGTTGGATAACATGGTTTGGAATTTGTATGCACTTTAATATAAATGTCCAAATAATGCATGGATGAATATGCATGAGTATGTGTGCACATATAGTTCTCATTTTGTATGTAGCACTCATATATATACATTTGGCATAATAGCATTGCACGTGCGAAACATCACGCATGACATGGGTGTGGTGCGGTTGGACCTCGGCTTTGCTTGTGTTAGGTGTTCGATGGAGTGTCGTAGATGCAGCGATTGTGGATCAAACCACTTGCATATGGTGTTGATTAATTAGGCTCGGTTGGTAGACAAAGTCCAAAATGAGTCACATGGTTTGAAAGAAAGAAAATAAATATACGTGTGTTGGGCGTAGCAAGATGGGATAGATCCTAGGGTGAAAGACCTAAATTTTATTGAGGTTAGGCATGATCAGCGTGAAAGCCCGTAAATGTCGGAAGGTGCGCGGAATCGGCGATTGTAATCCCAAAAATCTGTGGCCCATAAATACATAAACACACGAAAAATTTGATCAAATCAAATGGACATTGGGGGTTTACTTGATGGAGTTGCAAGTTTTAAAGGTGCGTGGTTGTAAATGAAAATGTTTAAAGGTTAAGAAAAGTCTTTGGTTGTCATCGGAAAATGACAATAGTTCACACTTGGCATAGGTAGGTGTGAGGGAGTCGGTGAGTGACTCGGGATTGGGGCATGATGACATTTCATGCATGACATATGACATTCATGTAGACATTCTACTTGGATGTGTGTTTTTTGTGCGACCATTGCATGTGCACTTAGGTGGGGAGTAACCCTTGTAGGAGATTATCACTACTAGTCTTTGCTCACCCCTTCGTGGGACCCCCCTTTCAGGTACACGAGAAGACGACGCTCCATCGAGGCCATGAAAAGAGTGCGAAAGCCCGGGTTGGCGCCCGAGAAGCAATTTTGTAAAAATATATTAAGAACGATATGAACATATATTTTGGGTATGTAAAAAGAAGTGCACATTAAACTCTTGTATAAAAAAAAAAAAAAAAAAAAAGACCCCCGAAATTTGGGGTGTCACAGTTGCCAACCTAATAGAGATGATAGCCTCAATAAGCTTCAGCATAAACTCAAAGAGAACCTTGTTAACAAGAAATTTCTGCTTGTTCTTGATGATGTTTGGCAGGTGGAGAGTTGGGAAAGCCTTCAAGCTCAGCTCTTGGGTGCGGCACAAGGAAGTAAGATTGTTTTGGCTAATCGTGATGACTTTGTTGCAAATACCATGGGTGCAGTCTGCACTCATTGTCTAGGAGAACTTAACCCTCAACATTGCTGGACCCTGTTTAAAAAGATTGTGTTTCAAGATATAGACTCTAACTCACACCTTGAGCTTAAACCCATTGGCAGACATATTGTTGATAAGTGTCGAGGATTGCCTTTGGCTGTCAAATCACTCAGGCATCTCCTACTCTCTAAGGTTGAGAAAAGAAAATGGGAGGATGTGTTGGATAGTGAAATATGGCATATGACTTTCTGGAATTCTTCTATCTTTGATATTGAGCTATCATCATCTTTCCCCACCTGTGAAGCGTTGTTATGCTTATTGTTCTATTTTTCCCCAAGACCACCAATTCGGCCAAAGAGGCGATTTTGTATATGGATGGCAGAAGGTCTTCTGCATCCACAACAAAACCACACAAGGAGAATGGAAAATATAGGTGAGTCTTATTTTAATGACCTTCTGTCTAAGTCTTTTTTTCAAAAATATATTAGAGGAGAAAAATCATGGGTTGTGATGCATGATATAATCATGCTAATTGGTTTCTGATGGACAAGTTGTTTGCTCTCTACCCTTGAATTTGAAAAAATCTTTCCAATTTTCCTTATCATTAATTTGGAAAAATATGAGGATTTGATTTAAATATGAACTAAAACCTTGCACTCACCTTCAATTTATAGTCTCTCTTACATGCCTTTATGAGATGTCCTAAAAGCTGAGCCAATTGCCTGGTATGCATACTTTGTTCCATTTTTTGCAAAACCCTGGTATGTTCTTGCTTAAAAATATGCAAGCTAGTTGATAGGATTCAAAAATCAAAGCACAAAAGATACTGCAATTTTTAGAATGATCAAGAACTAGAGACATACCAAATTTACTGATGTTGCATTGAACTTGTGGTTTGATCTTTTTGGGTTTGTTTTGTTGGGAAATGGAAACATGTGATCCAAAACATATTGCATAGCAATATTGGAAAATGATATAACCTGGAATGGCAAACACCAAAAGAGAAAAGTAAAATAAAATTGTTCTAGCAAACAACTAATGAATATTATGTTCTTAATACTCTCGCTTATGTGCACTCTCATACCCATACATGAAGAGACAAACAAATTAAATGGAATCCTTTATGGACTTTTTAAATACACAAATGGGGCCTTGGTTCTAGGTAAGGGCCTTAGGGTGTCATTAATGGGTAATAACGAGGGTCAGAAAGCTTAAGTAAGGTTAGTTGGGAATGAAAATCAAGCTTCAATCTAACGATAGTTTTCCATTTCACATTGATCGGTTCAAACCAATTAAGAAAATAAAATCATTCAGAACAAATATTCAATCCAAAAAAGTAAAAATAAAAGTTATCCTTGAAACCCTAATAAGATCTCCCTTTTTTCTCGCTTTCAAACTCTTGTTTATTAGAGATGAGAGATAAAAAAACTTCTTCCTCAAATTTGAGTTTTAATTCTTTTTCAATAAAGTGGTTTCTTCCATACCGATTTGAGTTTGCCTTTGTTTTTTCGTGTTTTTATTGTAAACTTGTTGTGACGTGTTTTATTATCGATCGCAACCTGTTGCGATGGGTAGTTGTATGTCTGACGATTAAGCACGTGAGTTTCGCGTGGCAATTCAGATGGTAAAATTCGATCTAACAAAGTCATCATATCAAATCATTTTCATGAGTATTCTACGGATCTGAAATCTTAGGTATAGACATTTTTGGATTATCAAATGTGTACGTTTTGAGTCAATCATTTTTAGCACTTTTGATTCTAAGTTTTTAGAACTTTGATTCAATTGTATTATTAACCTAAATCAATAAATTTATCTCTTTCAAAAAAAGTGAAAATGAAAAGGAAAAAAAGAAGATAAAATTACTAGTTCAATAGTGTGGAGTTAGTTTAACATTTTCTAAGAAATAATTGGTAATTATGATTTCTTTTTGTATGTTATGATGATAGCAAAATTAGTAATGGGGTCCTCCTTTGGAATTGATTATTACTTTAATATTTGTTTCCTAAAATATTTTAAAGAAAAGTAAATAAAGTAAAAAAAATAAAAATAGAGTTAAAATCTATAAATTATTTTTTATTACTTCAAACTCATTAATATAAAGATTAAATAAATAAAAATATCCATAAGTTTTTAACTAATTTTATATTTAATTTTTTTTAGAAACAAACACAAGTTCATGTGTTTAACACATATAACACGAATTTCTCCTATTATTTTTTCATTAAAGTTCACTTTTCCTCCAACTTTTTCCTATGTTCCAGATGATTTTTATTTTCTTTCTCCTTTCAATTTTTATTTATTTATTTATGCCATTTTATGATAATCCATCTTGTTCTATTATTACTTTGTTATTGAAGGGTGCTTTCCAACAGTAAATTGCCCGCAATACCATTGAAAAGTGGCACTCTCTCTCTCCTTTTTCCTATCTTATTTTTGAGGGAATTATGTCTTGGGGCGTAAGTGAGTCCCTTATTTAATAAAGAGTCCATATAACTACTCCAATGGAGAATAAGACTCATAGATCAGCTAAAATTAACTTTAAGAAATAGAATTCTCATAATACCTAAGTTACCCTTGCTAAAAGGTGGAAAAAAAGAAAATAAATTTTGAGAACAAGAAGAGGAAGGAGACTTCTCTCCCTTCATTTTGAAACTGGTATTTTGCTCTACAGAAGGAGACCAACCATCTATAAGAAGAGGATTTTAGTCTCTAAAGAGAAGAGAAATCGTTTCTTTTGGGAGAGAAAGGAAGAGAATTTTTCCTCTCGCATCATAGAATCCCCGCCTATCATCATTCCGAAGCTAGGGTTTCTTTCCATCATCCTAACCCTAACAATCCAATCAAATTTCCAGGTACAGATTTCTCTTCCTTTCCTCAGATCGTTCTTGGACTTTCCTTTGTCCCCAAATCATTTTCTTTAAGTGATAGGGTGTCATTTTTATTGAGTTCCAAAAGGTTAAATATAGCCTAGCATAGATAATTAAAAAGCCCCAAAGTAATGAACTTTTCCTCATTTTCTAATGCAATTACATGAATATAATGAACAAAGGCAGAATTCTCATCATTTGGATTCAAGTCTTCAACAAGATAGAAGTAACTCATACCCTTATGAAGCTTAATAACTCGATTTGTCATATACTAACTCTATAGAAAATATCTTCAATATGATGAATCATTGATTATAGACTTCCCTTCTACAATCTTACAAGGAGGATGTTATGAATCGCGGAAGCTTTGGTATACGAGAATATAAATTCAAGAACACAAAGATAAAGAAATCATCATAAAATGCGCGAGAGGTTTTAACGTGGTTTGGCCAACTATGCATACATCCACGGATGAGAGAGAATATTTGCATTATTCTTGAAAACATAGAGAACAAGATTGGAGTATCAAAGTATTGCGACGACTAGGAAAAATCACAAAACTCTAGAATGCCCACAATACCGAGAAAATACCTCATAAAACTCTCAATCTCTCAAACTCTTACATCTCTATATACACCAAATCTCTCTTATAACTTTTTCCTTTCGTGACCCAGAATATTTATAGAGATATTCCTAAAAATTTTCCTTATTTTATAAGAAAACCTAATATAACATATAGGAATTATTCTATAAAATATTATTTACAAAAATGAATTAATACTAAATAGGAATTTGAGACATATTATTTACAAGAAACTAGGGAAGTCAGTGATTACATGCACACGTTAAACACAAGACTACAGCCTAAAGCACCATCTTTGCATGGATTGGAGGCTGTCATAAATTTGCCAATATCGAGTACCATGCATATAAACTGAAATCCTAAAATAGAACAAAAATGGAGGAAAAGAAAGAAAAAGGAATCGAGTTGGTTTCCTTATATAAAATGACAAATAACTTGAAAAATGGGCTTTTTTATTTTTTCTTTGAAATTGTTTCTTTTATGCTTTCTTTGTGTAGTTCTGTTAATTGGCTTATCTTCTTTGTGATTGTCATTCATCATTAGGATCCACAGCTCTCATGGTTGTCTTTCTTGAGGATTTGTTTGAGTGATGTTTACTTTTTGTTCCTTTTCGTTTTCATTTTTCATTTTTTTTTTCTCTCCGTTGAGAAATATGCCAAACAAACAAAACCCATTCTCATTGGAATTGTGGGAGATATTGTTCAGGAAAGTTCTTTGTTTAGTGAGAAAAGGAAAGATGAGAATTACAAGGGCTACTGCCACTCATTAAAGCCGCTTGGAAAGATTGTTGATTTTGAGAATAGGAAGACATATATGATTGGGATTGGGGGGAATTAATTGGAAAGACAGATATGTTGGTTGGCAGGAGCGAGGTGACCATTTAAATCCATTTGTCCTGTTCCGGATTGCGGTAGCCTATATATAAGAATGTAATTAAAATGGAGTGCTTCTCAAAGATTATATTATTGTATCCCATTTTTCCCCTTTTCTGAAGGCCAAAAAGGGATTGGGGAGGATTGTTTTAAAAAAAAAAAAAAGACTATGGTTTCCTAAGGGAGAGGTAATCATTTTGGAGGATTTTGAGGGATGAGCCACCATTTATTGGGAGGGGAACCATTTTTGGAGGAAAAACGAGGGTTTAAAGGATTTTTCATGGAACCAGGGACTAAGTTATAAGCCTATAACAGAGAAAGCTGATAAGAAAAAAAAAAGCCATTTTTGAAGGGAGGAAGAGGAATAGCAGTTAAAGATTCCTATCTCTACCTTTATTGACTTCGCTATCTCTAATTTTTAAATAAAATTTATTTTATTATTAATATTTTAAAATCTTTTAGATCTCTACCTTTAAAAGATTCCTTCCTTTTTTTTTTAATTTAGTCAAATTAATCTGAAAGAACCTTTTGATACTCTTTTATTTTTCATAGGTGCAATTATGCTTTATGGTTTTATGAATCTCATATTTAACATTACACCCATGAAAGCATCAAATTTAAGCCCAAAACCTTTGATATCAAGTAAATTAACCTCAATGACATAAAAAAAATTCAAAACACCAACACTACCCTCCTTTCCTTCAACCCCACATGCCCACCCAATAGGCCGGCCAACCCCTTTCCCTATCCCACCCTAACCAACATGGCAGTACCCATGTCATGTTTCCCTAGCCACACACTCGGCCTCCATTTTTTCTTTTTCTTTTTTTAATATATATTTTGCAATCATTTTTCATATTTCTTTTTCTTTTGTGCTTTTTGATAGAAATCAATTTTCATCAACTCTTAATATATATATATATATATATATAATTATCAAATTTAACTTATATTTTAAATATTTCATATAAATTTAATTTTAAATTCAAATTTTAAATTTTAAATCTATTTTAGTATAAACTTATTTTAAAATTAAAAATTTTGAAAGCAAATTACAAAGTAAAATGAGAATAAACAAAAAATATATAAAAATATAATAAATCGAATAATAATAGAAACACACATACAATAGATAGAAAATGTATTTGTGTTTATTGTTTTTTTTTATAAATCATAATAATGAAGCACATGCATATGCTCATGAGACTTATGAAATTACACTTTACAAGGTGTTTTCACTAACTGTACAAGACATGAGCGATTGTATAAAGGTGTGCAAACTACTCTTCTTGAGGATTCCGATTGATTTTTAAAAAGTCAAATTATTATTTTCTTAATTGACTGATGGAGGACATTTGTTATAAATATTGTTTGATCTCACACTTGTAGTCACTTGGTTCGTCTGATCCTTGGGGCATCAGCTAAGTTGTAAAAATCCCAGAAAAATTTAATTTTACGAAAAATGGAGTAAAATAGTAATTTAGATTAATCTGGAATTTTTCTAAATCTCGGATGTGAAGCAGACTTCCGTTCGATCGTCTCGCGAAATCTAGATACTCGTCGAATTTAGGTCGAATTCCGAAGGGCACCGATCGAATTCCGTTTTGGGCACGAGGGTGTCGAGGTGCCCAGTATGATGGCTTGTGAAAGGCATTGTGATGTGACAAAGTCGTCTCTTGCATGCACCCATGTGACATATTTATGATTTAGAAGATGATGGAGATGAATGCGACTTTGGAATTAAGCGTGTGTGAAAAATCAACAGAGCCCATGAATGGAATTATTGAAAAGTTTAAATGGACAAACGAAGAAATAGTCTTCTTCTCCAAACAAAAGAAAACGATGCAGTGAGGGTGTGTTTGATTTTAGAGAAAGTGACTTCTCTCTGGAGTTTCGGCGTTCGGGCTAGTCGGTTCTTGCCGGGACGAAGCAAATGATCTGGCTTGCAAGGGCTCGCGATGGATGCCGGTTTTGTGAAGTTCAGACAACTCGAGAGGTAAGGGATCTTTTCCTCACTTGGACATTCTTTGGCTAAAAGCCATTTTATGGATGGGGATTTGTTGAGGCTTGGAAGGTCGTGTTATCGGTCTCAAAATCTTTCAGGCAAGGTGAAGAAATCCTACTTGTGTGGCGGAGTGAACGGTCTTGGAGCTTGAGGTTTTCCTTGTTCACATGATTGGTTGTGTGATTTTGTGTTGTTGGGTGATTCAAAATGAATTGCTTGGATTGTTATTAGCCAGTAATGAGCTAATTTGGTGTTATTGATTGTGAATTGAATAACATGAATTGTGTGAATTAATCTTGTTAATATGCACATGAGAAATATATTAGCATGAATATTTTGGAAATGGCATAATGCATTCCATATGCACCGGGGCACCCTAGATGGTAGGTGTGAGTGCATGATATGAAGGAAAATAAAAGAAAAATGAAAGCGAGGTTGTGAAAGCGAATTTGAGGAAGATTTTCAAATAATTGCCTTGAAGTGGTCCAGCAGGTTCATCTCGGAGCGGACTATGGTATTGGGTAAATGATCCATTAATTCGCCTCGGAGGGTAGTCCAATATATTTACCGAAACTCGGCAGTAAGTTTTTGAGAACAAAAAGATTTTGTTTTGAAAACTGTATTTTACTCGCATTTGGCTTAGGCATGTGTGAGGGAGTCGGTGAGGACTCGAGACATGGGATTGGGCATGTAGACATTCGAGTAGGATCATGTATTTGCTTGGGTGTGATTGTTTGCCATGACATGTGCACTTAGGTGGGGAGTAACCCATGTAGGAAATTATCCTCTTGGGCATTGCTCACCTGTCGGATCGTTATTTCGAGTCTGAAAGAGTGTTTGAGAAGGCCGGCCGGCTCATTAGAGGCCGATTTTAGAAGAAGAAAGTCGGTTAATGGCTTTGGTATTTATTTTGTATAACATGTATTAACATTGTAAATCTTAATATATGTTGGTATTAAGAGTGATGTATCAGCCAACTCTTGAACTATGGTAATATAGTTGATGCTATTTACGGTAGTATTGATGTATGGGCCCAGTGGCCATTTTACTCATGTATGGTCATGCGTAGCCCACTTAATTGGGTGCTCATCCTTGAATCTAGTAGTTCGTCGCTGCCAGTAGATCTCGGCTAGCACGGGGTGGGAACTTCACTTTATATTAAGGTGAACTCTTTGATTATTTATATTGTTAAATGCTCCCCTCCAACTTCAATTATGAGCGAATAGGGTATTTATCAAAATGAACTTCCAGAGCTTAGCAGTTCATCAATGGTAGTCTAACATACCCATAAGGGAATGTTCTCAGCTCTCAGGAATCTCCATCTCTGTGTCACGCAGAGGGCATCCTGAAAATCGAACGATCACACTCCTTAAGCGGTATTCGGTACTCTATTAGGAACTTATCAATTAGCGACACCAGTAAGTAAATCCCGACCAAAATAATTTTCTCGATTTTGCGAAAAGCGTAACTAATTCTAATTGAATCAGTGGCTGCGTTCGATTGCTTCATTACGATTAAAGATATGATCACAGATCACATACATCCTTATAATCATGATAGGCGAGAAGAAATGAATTCGAAATTTGTCTAGATTTCATAAATTTTCAAGCGATAATTTTAAGAAAGAAAAATAACATAAATAAATCGGCTCACTCTTACGCGGTTCGCGATTCGAGATCGAGAAAGAATTCAAGAACAAAGAAAATAAAATAAAATAAAAACTAAAAATTTTACTCCTAGACTATACTTTGAGTTCTCTAGGTTCCCTTTTTTGGGTGTAAACGGAGCTACTTTACTATTCTAACCTTGTCTATTTACAATGTCCCGAAATTGGGCTAATCACGAAAACCTCGGATAAATTCCCAAAGAAAGCCCGAGTTTATTGTCTTAGGTCGAACCTCGAAGCTAGTGTCACGACACAGATTTCCCACATTTGCTCTTGTTCAGTTGCGACATTGTTACTTTTCTTGCGACCAGATTCCTTGCACTGCTTGGATTAATGGTCGCGACATCGTTTGTGGTCGCGACCTTGTTGGCTCAATGTTTCTCAAGAGTTGATGTCGCGACCACGGTTTCACATCGCGACCTCGTTGTCTTTCTCTTCTTCTATATTCGGGTGACCTCGGTTCCTCTTCGAGATTTCTCCCTTGTGCGCTGCATCGCAACCAGTTTTAAGTTACCTTCTGTTTCCTATTTCAACCGCCTAAGTTCTAGGTTGTGGCTTCTTTTTCTGGTCGCGACCTCTTTTGATGTTCATTCCCTTCTTCTGGTTGCAACCTCAATTCTTTGTTTCAACCAGTTTCTTCCTTCCAACCTCTATTCTAGGTTGCGACCTCAAGGTGATGTCGCGACCTCATGTTGCTCTTTTTCTGGTTGCATGTAGTCCCAATTGCTCAAAAGTAGTTGCGACCTGGATTTCTTCTGCTCAGTTCTTCTTCAGGTCGCGACCTGAATGAGTGGTCGCGACATCGTTTGTGGTCCTTGATTAATAAATGGTCGCAACTTCAGTTTCTTGGCAAGGACTTTGTTTGGCTTTGCTTTAGGTTGCGACCTCCCTTTTGTTCTTCAACTCTTAATTTGGTTGCAACTTCAATCTTTATGTTGAGACTCCAGTTCCCATTTTCATGTCGCGACCTCAACGGCACGTCGTGGCCTCAAATGGAGCCCTTCATTTAAAAACTAATTTCAACTTCATTTTCTTGTAGAAACCTCCCTTGTTGCTTCTTTGACGGATCGATCGCGACCTGGTTGTAGCTACCTGGTTCAGTGATTGGCGTCGCGACATAGTGGTGTCGTGATAGGAAGTTCTACTTTGAATATTTCCTTTAGTCTCAGCCATACTTCCTTTGTCGCAGCCTCTTTCACTTGTTGCTTTGAGTAATTACAATTACATAAGCTCAACTTGAGTCACGACTTTGCTTGCTAAGGTCTTATTTCTTATAGGCCCGATCTTGGTGATGTCGTGACTTGGAAATGGCCCGAACAATTGAGCTTCCTATCACGACTCCAATTTTCGATTCTCGACTTCATTTATGCTTGAATTGATCTCTTTTGGTTTTACTAGGATTTTAAACCTCTTTGTACTTGCAGTCATTTGATAAATTAACCGGGTTCTGTATATGAATCAGCAATTAACTTGTCATTGGAAAAATGGATTAAAGTAAAATGAGTTTTAGACTGTCAAATTCCCAAACTTAAAATTTTGCAGCAGTACGAAGCAAAGAAAATAAAATTGTTTGTCCTCGAACAATTAAGTTTAAATTTTTAAGGACATTTTTACGATTCACACCCGAGTCTTTCCTATTACCTTCTAACTTGAAATAGGAGATATGACATCATTTTAAATTTCGAGTTTCGATTCGAGAAAAAGATGGTCTCTACTTCTATCACAAATTTCTTGATGAAATAATGTGTTCCTTGAGTTTATTCAACAAGTCTTGTTTTATTATTAATGCTGGGGTCTTGATCCTTTTCATCTTCATGTTGAATTTAGTTAATCTTAAGGAGTTTCCTTGGATTGTTGGTGAGATCCCATGAAGCATTTTCATATTGATCTCCACTAACGTAAGTAAATTCAACCTTCAAAATTGATAGGGTGCTTCGGGCTTGTAATGTTGGAGGCTTGGTAGTGGGTAGATAATGGGAAAATTTAAAGTTGCAAATCACCCGGTTCCACTTTTTCTTGTACTTATTTCCTTATAACCACCCTTTTCTTCTTTGTACTTGTTGATTCTCCTCAATCTTGGCACGATTCATCTTGAATTCTTTTATGGCATTTTGATTTCCAGCACTTTATTCGGGCCGAGTTCCCTTGATACAGAACTCTTTTACTTCTATTTTCTAAGGATAGAATAGTCACGTGTCTTGTCTTCTTAGGCTTTCTATTACCCTTAGAGAACTTTGTGCTCTGCCTCAGGTAGCATTAGCTGATGTCGCACCCTGTTCAAAATAGATCCACAAGTGCAACTATTCTTCTATCAATTCTATACCTTACAATCTTTAATTCTTCTCTCTCTCTTAATCAATATTTGGAATATTACTCTAACTCGTTATACTCATAAATAGATACTTTTTTTTTCTTTAGGCTGGATAATTTGGGTTCTTTCTTTGCGGGATTATTACGAGGAAGGATTCAAATTCGTGGGTGTCATTTGAAATTAAGGCTTGTTTGGCTCGAGTCATGGGCCCAGGGTATGCTTTAGCATATATTGAGGAGTAGGCTTTGAAAAGCTAAAGCGCGAGATGGCCTCTATCGCTTCTTGTTAGACATTTTTACCTAAGATTTCGCCTCGTCGATACTCTAACAAGTTCTAGGACCATGGACTCTTAATCATGAATTTCCCGAGGAAGATGTTCCTAATTCTTCTCGAGAAGTTTCATGAGTTTTGTTGACCCGAGTGTATTATTTCTTGAAGACTTGTACTTATTCACATTTGTTACACACTTTCAGCAAGTTATTTATTCGCCCGGCCAATATCCATTTTTCCAATTTTAAAAATCTAAACTGGATTTAAACATTCAGTATGCAACTCCTAATTCCAGTTTACTAGCATGTGCTCTTAATTTTTTTTTTTTTTGTATTTTTTTTCTTGGGAAAGAACAGAATTGTTCATTATTCAGGCAAGGTTTTCATAATTGGCACATTAACAGGAAATGACAAAAACACAAAATTTAGTATATCGGTCGTGAACCCCGAATACACTCGATTTGTTAATCCAACGGGAATTTTATTTAAATATCAAAACATCTCGATGTTATGCAAATCGATTTCTTTCTAATCAGAAATTACACATAGGACTATATCTAATCCAGAGGAAAAACTCTCTATTTCTTTACCTAAAATCTACCTTCCTCTAAGGTTGTAACCTGCTATCGGTTCCCAGAGTCTTGAATTTGCCTTTGGAAAGGAAGAGCATTATGAGGTTGTTCTAACAAGTGGGGCCCTTCACTTTTTAAACTGTTGAGTTCCTCTGGATGATGGGGGTTATGGTTAACCTTTCCATCATCCATTCTCATGATTATAGAGCGTTGTATGGAATCATGAATAGAGTTGGTTTGTTTTCCGACTCCACTCATTCCATACGCTCTGCACTTGCACCCTTGGAACTCTTCTTTTCCTCTTTTTCCTTTTTCTTCATCCTATTCGTTTATTCTTTTTGTGTCTTCCCATCATTTTATAGTGATCTTGCTTCTCTTGGGAACGATAAAGCTCTTAATTCTCCTTTTCAATTTTCCAATCAATGAATTAAATGCAATTTCTCAGATTCAAGCATCCCAGATATTTCCAACAGGAGGTTTGGAAAATTTGTGAGGAATTTTGATCGTTTCTCTGAGAGTTATTGAATTTCCTGGAATTATTCTTTTGAAACTAAGCAACCTAAACTGATTCTTTTAATTAAGGCTCGATTTCTGGTTCTGTATTAATAACAATTTATTTCAGGGGTTCTAAACGATGGATGTAGAATTGGAAACATGGGAATGGTGAATGACTTGAAATTGGAATGGACGTTGGGCTCCGATGTCGCGATTGCGATATGGGAAGTCGCGACATTAAATTTGAACATCTTAATTAATGATTTTCAATGACCACATTTTTAATGTTGAGTACCCGAATGAAAGGTTTAAAACCTTTTTATTGAGATTTGGAGCGATTACGGTTGCAACCTGCGATTTTGTTGCAACTGAAATAATGATCGCAACGAGGTGATGTCACGACGCAATAACTCTTTCCTTAGTTATTTTAGTTGTGACCTCAATTTCACGGTTGTGACTTTCTTTTCTAATTTATTTTTTTAACGTCCAGCATTCTTTGTCGCGACTTATGGGTGATGTTGCGGCCGAAATTGCGACCTAGAAATTTTCAGTCTCATTGAATAATTGATTCCACAGTGATTTGATAACCAAATCGATCAGAAACCAATACGATTGATTTATATTCATCATTCAAATATTCATGACTCCATTCACTACTTGTCATATTCAAAATTTAAGCAAAATAAAATAAAATTCCCCGAACCTTCAATCATGCCATATCGGAGACAAAAATTTAAATGAGAGTTCGAAAGTATCGCCCTTTTTTTGTCTCTTTGCAGTTGGAAGTTTGATGTAGATACTCCCCTTTTGCACATTCTTGTTGTTCTGTGAAACTAAAAAAAAATCTGATTTTTCTCTTGGTTAGTGATGAATAAAATTACAAGCTATAAATTTGACACAAAAATAACAGGAAAAACTTAAAACAATGATGTGAATTGCCTTCCATAGTACACTCAATTTTAGTCTTCTGGCAGGACTTGTAACACCATATTTTGTTTCTTCAAATTTTCTCATTCATGCTTCAAGTCACTCTTCCACTTGCATTCTCTCAAAGGTAGTGCTTTAATCTCTAACCGACGCTTTGAATTCCTCATGATTGCTGGTTCTAGTGTCAACGCTGAAATTGTACTTGATACTACTGTATATGGTCCACTCCATTTTGATTTAAGCTTCCCTAGAAAGAGTCTTAGTCTAGAGTTGAATAACAGGACCTGATCTCCTGCCTTGAATTCCCTCCTCAAAATTCTTTCATCATGCCATTTTTTTGTTTTATCTTTGTAGATTTTGGCACTATCATAGGCTTCATTCCTCCTTCTTCCAATTCATTTAATTTGGGTAGCCTCTCTTCTTGTGACCTTGAAATCAAAATTTAGCTTCTTGATAGCCCACATAGCTTTATATTCTAGCTCAAGGGTAGGTGGCAAGGTTTTCCACAGACACCTTGTATGGGGACATTCAATGGGAGTTTCAAACGATCCTATGCATGAGTGCATCATCAAGCAGAGACAATCTATTACGCTGGAGATTACAGTCTTTCAAGAATTTTCTTTATCTCCCTTTGTTGGAAATTTCGACTTGCCCATTTGTTTGAGGATGATAAGCCAGAATGTGTTTGACACCATGTTGCCCATGAGTTTGTCAAACACCTTATTTACCAAAGTGGCCTCCATCAACGATTATAGTTAAGATTGTCCTAAATGTTGCTGAGAATATTTATTTGTAAAAATCCAAAATTGTGTTAGCATCATTCTTGGGACAAGTGTGCCCTCAACCCATTTGATACATAATCCCAGAAATTGAGTATGTATATATTTCTATGAAGGCAAGGCCCCATAAAATCTATTCCCATACATCAAATAATTGCCTGTGGAAGGATACCTTGGGGGCATTTCATGTCTGTGATATTTCCCACATTCTTTAGCATTGATCCACATAGTTTCACCCATTTCAAAACAATCCTTAAAATAGTAGGCCAATAAAATCGGTGGAGAATTTTGTGGGAATTTTGTTTTGTCTCTGCAAAATGTCCTCCATATGGTGATGCATGACATTCTTATAAAATCTTACTTGCTCACTTATGCGGTACACATTTTCTGATGATCATATCAGCTCCTCTTTTAAACAGTAGTGGGTCATCCCAGATGTAGTACCTGCTGTCAGTCCTTATCTTTTTTCTCTGTTGGTAGCTAAATTTTGGTGGCATAATTCCACAAGCTAAGAAGTTCACAATATCAGCATACCAAGGTGATTGGAGTGACAGTTGGAATAACTGCTCATCTGGAAAGTTTTCTGCTATTTCTCTTTCTTCTTCTTGTACAACAGGTTTCTCCACTCTTGACAAGTGATCAACTATCACATTGTCACAACCTTTCTTGTCTTTTATTTCGTCAATTCTGTAATAACAATACCCACCTGATCAGTCTTGGCTTTGCTTCTTTCTTTGCCATTAGATATTTAATTGTTGCATGATCAGTGTGTATAATAACATGGGACCCCAAAATGTATGGCCTAAATTTTTCACATGCAAATACTATTGCCAACATCTCTTTTTCAGTAGTAGAGTAATTTTCCTGAGCTTCATTGAAGGTTTCTTGGCATAGTATATGGCCTTGAATACTTTTGACTTTACGTCCCAATCGGCTCCCATTGCAAAATCACTGGCATCACACCTGATTTCAAATTCTTTGTTCCAATCTGGTTTTGCCATGATGGGAGCATCAACTAGTCTGGATTTGATTTCTTCAAAAGAATTTTGGCAAGATTCATCAAAATTGAACTTAGTATCTTTCAGCGTGCATAGTGAATTACAGCAATTTTGACAAATCTCGATAAATCTTATGTAAAATCCAGCATGTCCTAAGAAACTTCTAATTCCCTTGACTGTAGTGGGTGGTATCAGATTTCTTATAATTGAAACTTTTGCTTGGTCTACTTCTAGCCTTGCTGTAGAAATCATGTGCCCTAAGACAATTTCTTCTGTAACCATAAAGTGGCATTTTTCCCAATTCAGAGCTAGATTCTTGTCCTTGCACCTTTGAAGTATTGTCCCCCCCGATTGCTCATGAGCACTGTTCAAAATGGATCCATATACTGTAAAATCATCCATGAAGATCTCCATAACTATTACGCTAAATGGAAAATATAGACATCATGCATCTTTGGAATGTACCGGGAGCATTACCTGAGCGAATGGCATTCTTCTAAAAGCAAAAGTACCAAATGGGCATGTAAAGGTGGTTTCTTGATCCTTAGGTGCAATGGCAATTTGATTTATATCCTAGAGTATCCATCGAAAACATAAGTGAGGGTGTCTGCTTGACCTATCCCGACATCTACGATCAATGAAAGCGGGGAAAAATGATCCTTCTTTGTTGTCGTATTTAGTTTTACGTAGTCAATACACACCCTCCATCCACATCCACGGTTCTTGTAGGAATCGGTTCATTCTTTTCATTTCGATCCACGGTGAATCCACTTTTCTTAGGAACCACATGCGAACTCACCCTAAGAACTATCCGATATAACATATATAAAACACGCATTCCAACCATTTGAACTTCTTTCTAACAACTGCTTTCACCCACGAGGTTGACCTCCTTTGATGCTCAATAGAAGTTTTGCATTATCATTCGGCAATATTTTGTGCATACGAATGGAGGGACTGATACTTCAGATCCTCAATTAGTAAAGCAATAACTTCCTTGTACTTTCTCGAATTTCAAGCGACTTATGTTCTTCATATTCGGTCAATACGGTGATATGATGCGCGGTTTCTCTTTACGGTTCTAAAGCTCACATTTCAAATGACTGGGCAATTCTTTCAATATTAACCCTTCTGCACTAGTTTCATGCTTGAGACTGTTTCTTTGTTATACAAATTTGAAGGCAACATTTCACAATCAATACTCTCAAGATACTGAAAATTCATCTCAATTTCATTGATAGAATGTTGAAGAGTACAGTCAGAATTCAACTCGGCTTGAGAGGCTATTTTTTTCTACAATACTTTAACCTACATCTACATCAAGTGTTTCAAACTCCTATTAAGATTAAAGTGCACTGCTTCATTTCCCCACCCTTAGTGTCAGTTCACCTTTCTGCACATCTATCAAAGGCGGCTTAGGTTGCTAAGAAAGTCTTCCTACTTTATGCTTAGATCTGATTAGTATGCCTAATTCTATTCTGTAGATTATAGTCGTCTAGCATTATATCTTTTGTGCAAGGAATCCACAGGTCATCTCCACGGGAGTGGTCGATTCGGTTGATCAATAGGAATATTCTCCACTAAAGTATGGTTTAAAAGAGCGTAATGTTGTGTTGTTTGATTGAATAGTTGATTGGTTTGAGATGTTTTAAAATAGAAGACTTAATTGCTGGAATTTTGGGGTTCCACTCCTTTGATCGGGAAGTCCGCCTCTTATTTTATAAAGCTCATCCCAAGACCATTGAGAAACAGTCGTCGATGGAGGATTTATCTTTGAATGCCTTTGGAAAATAAAGATGATCAAGAAATACTAAACACTTGTTCTCAATTAAAACGAACCCTTAGTTGGCATTATGATCAAGCCTGACGATATGCAGGAAATATCTCGTTAACACGTTGTCGAAATTTGCCTGACTAATGGTTTTAAAACCTTCTACACAAGTGATCAATATTACACAATCCGTTTAAAATCAATAGAGGAATTGAGGGACTTTACCTTGATCGGGGTGAGTTTCCCCCGTATGATCAGCGGTAGGGGTTTAGAACTCCATAAAATTTATATGAATGATTAAAGTTGAAGAACAATTAATCATAAAAACGGGATCTTGAAGAAATCAAAGTTAACTTGTAAGGCGAGAATGAGGCTATATATAATACGAAGATTTAAAGTAGAACAAATATTTGTCTTTGAAAGATTGCAAACTCTCTAATCGAAACTTCTAAAAGAAGGAAATACGAAATGCGGATCTACAAGTACCACTGAAGATGGAGAAAAACTATTTATACTTAAAACCTAGGTGAAGAACTAAAAGAAGGCCAAAAACTTCCTAGAGAAAAAGATCCTAAAATACTTGTATCCTCTCCTTTTATAGTCCCTTCCAAGTGATCCTCCCATTTTTGTTTGCTTCGAGAGTGCCCTCGCGGTATGGAGTGAGAATTCTTGAATGATTCCATAAGCTTCATAAAGTCCTACACCGTAGGACTTTAGTCTGGGTAGGGTTGCTCAACGCCGCTTTTCCATTAGAGTGCTGATGGGACTTTAAGTCTGGGTAGGACGACCATACCAATTTTTCGACCAAGTTCTACCGGTAGGACTTTAAGTCCTACCGGTAGGACTTGTCCTCCGGTGCTTTCCTTGCTTCGCTGGGGTTCCCGAGACTTCGTCAATTGCTCATCCACCTCCACATTGCTTCATATTGGCTTTCCGAGCTTGCCTCCTTGTGCACTTACGTTTTAAACCTGAAAAACCTGCACAAATCTAAAAACACAGAAGAGATTAGAAGTACATGTTCTTATGCCAAATGTGAGTACATTGTGGTTTAAATGTGTTCGATTCTCTTATAATTATCACTCAAATGTGTATTCATCACACCCCCCAACCTGCATCTTGCTAGTCCCTAGCAAGATTTAGAATGAAACTACCCACTAGGTATGAACCTAAACAAAGCGCTCGGTATAATATAGCTTTGCAAAAATCTCAAAACAACACTTATGGAATAAAGCATTTCACAGCGTTGGTACACACAGTATGACTCAATTATGACCACATTCTTTCACAATGGTATTATAACATGCAAACACAAAATTTGATTAGGAGTTGTGGATGTAGAAGTGCCAAAATAATCATGCTTGCAATGAAGCGTAATGATCAAAATTAAGTACACAATCATATAGCGTAAAACATGTAACCATCATGCATAGAGTCTAAAAGGAGCAGAAAACCTGAGTCGAATCAAGAGGTCTTAACAGTTTGTAATGACCACGGGTTTAATGAAAGAAAAGGGAAAAATCAAAACGGGTGTTGGCATGAGCTTGTAGCTGGGTCTACCGATTGCCCGGCTTCACCACTAGTGCGACCTAGTGCGACTGTACGGTGTCCTTCCTCATCTCGTAGGAGAATCGTCCTCGTCCACGCGGTCGTCTAACTCTTCGACTCCCTCTAAATCCGGAGAGGTATGGCATCCGCTATGTTTGGCTCACCATGGAAGATGTGGCTCTCAAGCACAGCAAGGCGTCGGTCCGGCTGTACGCTTCGGATACCGCGAACCACCCCTTGATCAGCCATCCATCCTCTTCAAAGGCGATGTGCTCATAGGTCTTGGGCTGTGGAAGAAGTGGTCCCAAGAGGAGGGGGTAGGCAGGGGGTACATTGGCCTGAAAGTAGAGGGCTGCCCGGCTCTTCGCCAGGGTCTTAGTCGTGATCTGCTCCTGCCCAGGGGGTATCACTCTGCTTTCTTTAGCCCCATTTCCCTCATCCAGCTTAGCTGCAATGCTGGCATAGTCACAGAGTGGGGGAGCCCAGGATACACCCTCCCGATTTGAGCAGCGAATCTTGTAAAACTCTCTCATAACAAATGACTAGTGCATAATCCAATAAGCTTTCAGTCCTTAATATACGTATAGCATTGAATCCCATTTCTTGGCCCAGGGAGCTTTTCCACAGCTTCATTCGGCCAAACACGGGTGTGGATGATCTTGTTCATCGGGCGTGATGGACTAACTCAGGAATGATTGCTTGTCTCATAAATCCATTCATGGAATTACGGGATGGGTGCATAGCACCTCGGTGAAGTAGACATCGAGAGCTAGTAATGGCCCAGTGGATAAGGCCGGTCTGGCCAGCTCGGGACGAACATAATACAAGGCATGTGCTATCGAGTCGGGGTGACACGAAGGCGCTCCCATCAGGGTTTCCAACACGAGTGGTGTGATCTTCCTTCAAATTAGAATAGAATTCGAACTATTGAAGTAGTACCCTATCTCTGAATGCACAAAGTGCGTATTTTAACTCATATAAGTACCACTGATGGGGTAGTATATAAAATGTTTCAGTTGACGCCCCTCGCGTGAGCCTCTGGCCTGTCTTGAACCCATTTCGTGCTCACCCTCGGAATCTTGGCCAAACATAGCCTCGATCTCCTCGCCGACATACCGGATAGTCCTCGGCACTACGAAGAGGATATAGCATATTTTCCTTTTCTCTTCATGTGCAGGTGCATCAGTTTCCTCTTCTTTGCGCTCAGTTCATGGAAAGACCTGTTTACTTCTGCCTCTGTATTCTTCGAACGTGCCATGGAGATGGCAATGTGTATGTGACCTAGATGGCTTTGAGAAATAAATAACCATATCCTAGTACCACATCTCGAGAACCTTGTGAACAGCCTGTGTGCATCGAAAACGATCCTGCCCATTTGAATGACACGACCCCTAACTAACAATCGCAAAATAACAGCAACAAAATCCATCCCAAGAAGTCCATATCTAACTGAGAGAAGAGCAACAATGCTAGTGGAGACTGGTAAAGCTTACCTGATGCGAATCTTGTGCAAGTAATCAATGCGGAACTTTGGACCGGGAACCACAGCGAGAGAAATGCGGGCTGAGTGGGTGCTTGTAAGGAACAGTAGCTAGGGCACAACTTGTGGACTAATATAAATCAAATGGAAAATGAAAGGCAACCCATTTTTTTGGGTTACAAAGACCCTTACGCCTTTCCGCCCCAGATCCTCTGGGGTAGGACTTTAAGTTCTAGGTGGGACTTAACATTGCTTGAGTTTTTGTCAAGTCCTCTGGTAGGACTTGCCTCCATCGATTTTCTTCTTTTTTTTTTTTTTTGAATATATACAATGAATATATATATATATATATACTCTTATATTTTCGCACTGGAATGTTGGTCTTATCCATCTTGACTGTTCAAAGCGCCTTTCCATCGGGTTTTGCATGTTTACTTTCTCTTTGTTCAAATTTCACAATGTGCATTTGTAGTCTTGCCAGCTGTCAGTTCATTCTTGGGATGTCTTCAACTCTCCATGAGAATCCTTTGTTGTTCCCATGAATCCGATTCCCTGGGTTAGAATCAACTTGACAACTTAAAGCTCAAAATGGGTGCAGGGTTGAGACACTACAAATCTGGTATGCCACGAAATGATGGCCTCTAATCATTTCCACTTATCACAAGGTGTTCCATAAAGAACTATAATGCATGATTAACATGACCAGCTAAATTGATGCACAATGGGAAAGCAATCCACGAGACGAGATTGGAAATTTTGGCCATAAGTCTGGTATGGGTGAGTAAGCAGGTAGAATGCAAGGAAGCAGGTTCACGAGGAAGAATATGAGGCTCGTTGTGTGTGCTTGTTAAGATGCACATACGTTAAGATGATGTGGAAGTATATGAGATCAAGTGGGTATGTCTGAGTATAGGTAAAAACATAATATTAGAAAGGCAGAATTTTGAAAGAATTTGACCTTGGTATATATAGCAGGCGCATAGTTACATTCAACCAGTGTACACCTACCCCCACAACAGAGACAAGCATTGTCCCCAATGCATTGAACTCAGGTACCCCCACAACAAGATTGGAGGACTCACAGAAACAAGAGCCCCTTAATTTTATCCTAATTTTTTATATGTGATGGAAAGAAAGGAAATAAATAAAATGAGTAAAAAATAATAAAAACAAAAAGCAAGAACAAAAATAAAAGCAAAACTATTTACAATAATTTGAGAGTGATGTTACTTGGAAGGAGAGTTTTGGTAGAGCGGGTCTACCAAATCTTCTTGTGCTCTTGAGGTGAAATGTTGAGGAACGGTTTGACGTTGGCCATTCACCTTGAAGGAGTGTCCATTGTCAGGTTTCCAATTTCCACGCCCATATGGATAGACCACCTTAACAATGAAAGACGATCCGCCGAGGCGGAGCTTTCCAGGAAATAGATGTAATCGGGAACTATACAGAAGCACTTTCTGATTGGGTTCAAAAAGATTTCTGGCAATGGATTTATCGTGGAATGACCGACGCTCCTTGTAAATTCCCAGGTTTCATACGACTCCTCCGCCCAGCTCTTCAAGTTCATTTAAGCAATACATGGCCTTGCACAGCGAGTTAGATCGAGTTAAAAGTTGAATAGCTTGATAAGCCGGTGTTCCATCTCTGCGGCAAATGGCAAGCCTTGTAGCTAGCCTGGGGAGACATACCAGGGCGGTTTAAAAGCGATGCGGTATGCCCATAGAGCATCGGTAAAGCGGGTGACCAATCTTTTTCGATTTGGGGCAACCGTCTTTTCTAAAATGTTTTATCTCCCTGATGGCTAGCTCGGCGACCATTGTAGTGTGGGTGGTAAGTCGTAGATACTTTATGGGTGACTCCATATTTTAGCGATTTTCAAGATCGATTGCAAAAGTGGAGTCACCATCACTAATAATCGCCGGTTAAAAACGGAAAAATATGTTCCTTTATAAATTTCGAAACAACCTTATGGTCATTGGTTCGTTAGAGCGCCTCGGCCCATAGATACATAGTCGACCAGAACTGATAAAATGTAGAGATAGCCACGAAGGGGAAAAGGCCCCATGGTGATACCCAACAATCAAAGATTTCAATGATGGAGTGGGGTAGAGGCATCATGTTTCGTTTTAATGACCCCTCCTAATTCTTTGTATGGAGCACACGTTTGCAATCAAAACAATCTTTAAATAGAGTGGGCCAATAAAACCCGGCTTGCAAAATCTTGTCTCTTTGTTTTTCGAGGAGCGAATGTCCTCCATAAACGAGGAATGGCAAAAAGTTAGAATTAAAATTTTTGCTCATCATTCGGTACACATCTTCTCATTATTTGATCTGGACAGTATTTAAATAGATATGGATCATAAAAATAGTATTTCTTAATATACATCCAAAAATTTATTTTACGTTGAGAAGTCCATTATTTGGAATTTGGCCGGTGACTAGGCAATTCACTATGTCGACCACGGAGGTAATGTACAAGAGCAAAAAGTTGCTCATCGGAAGCTATCACCTATGGGTATGCCATAGAGTCGGATGGAACTAATCGAGATGGGTGGTGCGACCACGTTTCTCGACCCCTTTTATCTTTGATGGTCAAGTTGAATTCTTGACGGTAAAATCCACCTAGTCAACCTTGGTTTCGTATCACCTTAGAGCAAGTATTTCAAAGTACATGATCTGTAAAGATGGTCACGGGAGCCAACAATATATGACCTGAATTTTCTAGAGCAAAGACAAGCGCGAAACTCTTTTAATGGTTGTATAGTTGGCACAGGCGAGTCTAGTGTCTTAGCATAGTAAATGACAAAGCCCTTTTTGTCCTCCTTTAATCCTAACCTGGCCCCTATGGCATAATCATTGTGGCATCACACATGATCTCAAATGGGAGGTCCCAGTTAGGAGACCGCATGATTGGGGTGATACTAGCATGGTTTTGAAGCCGCAAGCGGTGTCACAAGCTTGTGACCATGTGAAAGGGACATCTTTAGCAAGTAAAGTACATAAGGGCCGGGCTATAGCACTAAAATCTTTTATAAACCTTCGATAAAAACCAGCATGGCCCAAAAATGACCTTATGTCTCTAACACACTTAGGAGTAGGAAGGTTGGAAGTAGTTGACTTTGGCCTTATCAACCGATTCCATGCCCCAGCACAATGTGGCACAAAACAATTCAGCAATGTTACCATGAGTGACATTTCTCTGTTGCTGAGATTTTCTCTTGACACCTCTTCAAAACCTTACGTAGGTTCTCTAAACGACCCTCAAATGAGTCTGTGAGAAATCATCCATGAAAATCTCGATATGATTTCTATCATGTCACTTGAAAATACCATCATACCCGTTGGAAAGTTCGGTGCATTACACGATCCAAAAGGCATTTTCCTAAAGGCGAAAGTACCAAAGGGCAAGTAAATGTAGTTTTTCTTGATCTTCCTAAAGCTATCTCAATTTGATTGTACCACAGGTACCCATCAGAAAACAATAAAATTCATGCCCTATGGCTCGGCTCTAACATGCGATCACAAATGGAAGGAAAATGGTCTTTCTATTGCATTAGAAGTTTCCTAATCCTATGCACACCCTCCATCACGAGGTGACACGGTAGGAATAAAGCTCATTATTTTCATTGGCAACTCTGTGACTCCGACTTCTTAGGAACTACATGTTGGACTAACCCACTTATCTGCAATAGGGTAAATAACCAGAGCATCCAAGAGTTTCTTCCTTTTCACCACTTCTTTCATTATTGTTTCAATCGTCTGTGGTTGCACAGAAGGTTTAACATCCTCTTATAAGTGAATTCTATGTGTGCAAATCAAAGGGGCTGTTCCTTAATATCTCTGCCGATTGTCCGGCCAAGCCGAGTTCGTGTGTTTCGTCTTTTCAAAGTTGAGTTTCTTGAGTCACGTCTAAGGAAGAAGATATGATTCTTTGGAAAATTAATCACTGCTCCCCCCTAAGAATGCATATTTAAGATGTGTTGGTAAAGGTTTTGGCTCTCTAGCTTAGGTGGTTTCTCCTCCGAGGCAATGTCTTATCCTCGTTTGTGAGTTCAAATTTAGGTACCCACTATTAACTTCAAATACATCTTTATGCTCCAATTATAAGTGGAGAAAATTCGACTCCAAAGTGGTCACTTCACTCATCAATTGGTGACAGACATGACTTAAGAGGATCATCATGTGAGACGTTATCCGAGGTATTTTGTACCACCCAGTCAACGTGTTAATTTCCACCAATATCTTCTTCATCTCCCATTCCTTTTTGAGTACATTTAGAAAATATTGATTAGCAGTCCATGTTCCCAAGTAAGAAAGTGTCATTAGGCACTCCCCTACAATGTATGATGGCATTACTTGGTTGCTAGAATGTTCGACCAAAATTCTTGGGAGCTAGGTTCCTTGGTTCACTAGGTTGATGTCGAGCACCCGCAAAATAAACCCGGGGAAGTAAAATTTGTCAAAAGCTTGGACGAGGCATCCTTCACTTATTCCCCCAGGAATTTTGGTACCTCTGATTGACCAATTGGAGGTGATATTGGTTGGCTCTAATTCTCTCCTAACCACAGGTCCACATATCTTGAGTAAGACAGCAGTTAACACTTGCCCTAAGTCCCTTCAAGCATGCCCCGACTTGGAATTTCCAACTCTTATGAAATGGTAAGGACTGCAGATTATTTTTGTAATTTTTAGGGGCGAGTTGTTAGTGGGACGTAGATTATTCAGTCATGAGATACCTCTTGGTGACACCTAGTTTCCTTTTTCGCATTGCACAAATCCTTGAAATTTAGCATATGATGGGATTTGTAATGGCATCCTATGAGGAATGTTCGGTTCCACTGCTTGAACAACTCATAAATTTCGGCATGGTTATTTACTTTCTTTGGTGCTCTCTTAACTTTATGAGGTGTATGGAAGTGGAGGATATGGTTAGACTTGTCTTCTCACGGTTGCTTATCTTTGTCATTTGTATTAGGGACTGAGGTGTATGGAGACCACCTCAGCCATCTCACAGCTAATTCACTATGAGACTCTTGTGGATGGTTCCTTGGTTGGAATAGTTTGTCGACTACCTTTACCACTCCCAGAAGGGTGGTGAGCCTTCCTGATATCAAAGGTACCCTCACTGGAACCTAAACACCCACCTTGTTTTGACCTTGTGGGTTTTGGATGAGTTGTGATGGAAGTTTCCGCTTTCTTGTTGAAGGTTACCTATAGATGAGGTTAACTTGGATTATGCAGGATCTCCACATCATTGACGGAGTTCGGTCTGTGTTTGTAGTTCTGGCACAAGGTTTTTGTGCAGAGCGTGTGACTATGTCCCTCCGGACTTCTCTTATCATGGAGGTTGGTAAAGGGGTACGTGAGTTTTGATTCCCTTAGTTGTTGGATGATGAACTTGAGTTGGAATTTCCTTGAAATCCTTAGGGGCGCTGATTACGAAATGGAGGAATGGAATTTGGAAAACCTTGGTTTGGATAGTGAGGGCCTTGGTTGTTTAGCGGGTTAGGTGGTCCTCCCTCATTTCTCGACTAAAAATTAGGATGCTTACTGACCCGGGTTGTAAGTTTCGGAGTATGGGAGTTGAAAGGTTTCCTTTGGTAATTAAGGCGTTGGCGTTAATTGAATGGCTCCTTTAGCAGGAAGATTTGGGCGAGTTAATGAGTGAGTGTGTAGGGTCATCGCATATAATGCATGGCTCCACTACTCTAGGTCTGTTGGGATGAGGGTAAGTAAGTACACTTATTTACCTGATTCCTCTCTTCATCTATGGCCTCTAATTTCCTTGTCAAATTGCAATCTTGGCACCGCAACTCATCGTTTTCTCTCTTAGGTGGTGGGTCCCAGCACGGCCAGTGTGCTATACTTTCGCGGTGTAAAAAAGTGTTTGTCTCTCCCAAGTTCGAATGTTCTCTGCTATAGTGTCAAAAAGAGTTTGAATTGCCTCCACTGGCACTCTTTTCATAAAATTCTCCTGCACACACATCATTTGGATGTCTTATTTATTACCTAGAGATAATGTCAGCCCGAGTAGAAGTAATACGCAAAAATTTGTCCGACATCGACCCATGATGAGGGATAGTATGGAGAGATCCTTATATATTTCCCATACAGCACAAGGTTCACTGGCTTTTCGAGAAAAGTTACGAATTGCTCGCATGAAGGCATTAGTACGATGCGAGGAGGAAAAACTTATTAAGGAATTCATTCCATGTTTTCACAATAAAGTCAGATTAGGTGCGAGGGAATGGAACCGATTTTTGGCTTTCTCCCTTTAAAAGAAAAGGAAATAAGACCAAGCAGATAATGTGGAGGGAGCAGGGTGGGAGGAAGGAATGCAACTGCGAGGAGACATCCTCAAAATCCCTCATGAATGAGTAAGGATTCTCGATTCGAACCCTTGGTAAGCGAGGAATTACGAAGGCCGGATCATTAGGCTTCATCGGGAATAGTTGGCCTCATTAGGAAGCGAATACAAGAATTTGTGGTGGTCCTGAGGTTGCAGAATTTCTCGGGGTTCTTTCCCATTGGGCAAAGGGCCGGGAGGAACTCTATATTATTTCTTGAAGGTTACCACATTTCCTCCTCCTATGCTTGGGTTTGTGGGAGCGTAGCATTTCCCAGTGTTGTGGGGCTCATGGGAGTCCTTGCGATTCTCGGGATTATCCATTGGAGGTAAAATGTTGTCTTGAGACACTTGGCTTATAATGGGTTTCTCAAGGTCTCTGAGAATCTGATTCGACTAATCGGTATTTTCTCGTTGCGAGCCCAGTTGACATGCCACTATCTGCCCCCTCATCCGAGAAACACTTCTTGAGATTTCTCATGAAAACAAAACAAAATAAAAGAGAAAAATGGAGAAGCGTCTTAGGATTTGTGCAATTGCAAATTACCTCAACTCTCTTCGAGATCAGCTTGGTTAGTCGCCTCCGCATGGCCCATCAAAATTGCCGTCTTGATTAGTATGCACAATTCTATTCCCAAGGCGTAGGAATTATAGTCGTCTTAGCATTGTAATCTTGTGGGAATCCACGAGGTCGTCTCAAGTGAAATTAAGTTAGGTTGATCAATAGGGCTATTCTCCACTAAAAGTATGGTTTAAAGAAAGTGCAATGTTGTGTTGTTTGATTGAATAGTTTGATTGGTTTGAATGTTTTAAAATAGAAAGACAATTCTTTGGAATTTTTAGGGTTCCACTCACTTTGATCGGAGTAAGTCACACTCTTACATAAACTCATCTAGGAACCATTGAAGCATTAAGTCGATGGAGGATTTATCTTTGAATGCCTTTGGAAAATAAAGATGATCAAAATACTAAACACTTGTTCTCAATTAAACGAACCCTTAGTTGGCGTATGATCAAAAGCCTGGCGTAATGCTAGGAAATATCGTTAACACGTTGTCAGAATTTGCCAACTAATGGTTTAAACAACTTCTACAAGTGATGTTACACGATCTGTTTAAAATCAATAGAGGAATTGAGGGACTTTACCTTGATCGGGGTGAGTTTCCCCCGTATGATCCCAGCAGTAGGGGTTTAGGACTCTATAAAATTTATATGAATGATTAAAGTTGAAGAAACGATTAATCATAAGCGAGGATCTAGAGAAATCAAGTTAGCAGTAAGCGGGAATAGGAATATATAATACGAAGATTTAAAGTAGAACAAATATTTGTCTTCGAAAGATTTTCAAACTCTCTAATCGAAACTTCTAAAGAAAGGAAATGCGAGAAATCTGGATCTACAGTACCACTCGAGAAGATGGAAAAACTATTATTACTTAAACCCCAGAATTGAAGAACTGAAGGCCAAAAAACTTCCTAGAGAAAGAAAGTCTAAAATACTTGTATCCTCTTATTTTATAGTCCCTTCCAAAGTGATCCTCCATTTTTTTTGTTTTTATTGAGTGGAACATATGTATGGAGTGAATTCTTGGACAATTCCATAAGCTTCATAAAGTCTTAGAATGGGACTTTAAGTCCTAGGTGGGAACCCGCTATTTGCCACTTTTCGTGAGTGCTCTGGTGGGACTTTAAGTCCTAGGTGGGTTTGTCCTTTACCAATTTTTCCAGCAAGTTCTCACAGGGTAGGACTTTAAGTCCCTACGGGTGGGACATTGATTCTCCGACTTTCCTTGTATTTCAGGGTTCAGAGACTTCGATCAGTGCTCATCCACCTCATTTAGCTTCCTTATTGGCTTTCAGGCTTGCCTCCTTGTGCAACTACGTTTTAAACCTAAAAAACTGCACAAATCTAAAAACCACCAAGAGATTAAGTACATGTTCTTATGCCAAATGTGAGTACATTGTGGTTTAAATGTGTTCGATTCTCTTATAATTATCACTCAAATGTGTATTCATCACTAGCATCAAAGGAACTTGGGTGTCTTCCTCCATCTTCACGCCAATAACAAAATCCCTGAGGAGAGAGATGAATTTTCCATGACAAGCATCGCTAAGAACGCATACGGTTGTGCCATTGATGTAAACCATTTTCAATGTGATTGTTATTTGGGGTTAGTTCCCCGAGCTTAGTCTTTGCACCATAATAGAGGCATCAGATTTATCACCCAGCACGGAGACCACATAAGGCCTTCTTGAATTCATATTTCCCTATGGAGTAGGGGATGATGAAACTGCCTGGGTCCGTCATTTTTTCTGGGAACTTTTGTTGGATAACTGCACTGCAGATAGCAGTCAAGTTCACTATTCCTTCCTCAACTATTTTCCTTTTCTTGTTCAATATCTCCTTGAGAAATTTTGCATAGTTAGGAATTTGGTTGATTACCTCTGCAAATGGGATATTGATTTCTATCTTCTTAAAGATGTCCAAGAATCTAGCTAGCTCTTCCCTTTTTCCTTGAAGCCTGCGGGAAATGGCCTTTATAGGTGTATAAGTTGGTACTCTCTCCTTCTTTTTCTACTCATTTCTTCCTTGATTATTCGATGCGTATCTTCTTCTTTATACATTATTCTTTTCAAGGCGTGCTCTTCTCTCCTTATTTCCAGTTTGCTTTGCCCGACCTACATCAATCTCTTCTTTCCTATCTTGCTTGCTGTTGTTTCCCACTTCTTTCCCATTTCTTAACTGAACTGCCAAGTAGTTCTTTGGATTCTTTTGAGTGTCACTAGGGAATGTACCCTTGCTCTGATTTGGCATATTAAGGGCTAGCTGCCCTACTTGTGTCTCTAAGTTCTTTAATGAGCATGCATTCTTCTGAAATGCTTGGTATCGGACTTGAGCTTCCAAGTCGAGACGGGTTTAATTCATGGAGTGTATAATCCTCTTGTTGTCCCCGTGAGCATGGCATTTGTTCTTGAATGGTTGAGTCCTCTATGACCACGTGATCGATCTTGCCTTCATCCCACTTAATCTTTGTTGTTGGAATCTTTATGGTTCTTTGATATCCATTGAGGATTACATCCATGCCTTGGGCCTTGTAATGCCCTCCCACCATGAGAAATTCTCATGGTTCCTCAATGTTGGTATGTGTGTGGGCGGAGTTAGGTTGGTTTGAGTAATGCTTCTTAGTTCGTTCCGCGTGCTTAACCTCCTCTGACCTTATAAAGCGTCCTCTTACATTGGTATTTCGTACTTAACTGGTCTTCTCTTTCATTGCTCGCTCTCATGAGCGATTGTGCATTTTCTTTCATGTTTTGTCCATCACATTGCATGATGGCATCTAATTTTGCCTCCATAGGCTGTCATTTTACTCCAGCTCCATGACCCCTTTTCTCTCTTTGTACCCTTGAAAACTCAAATGGAGCTTTCATATTGCACTTGGCTAGGTTTTCTATCGGATCCCTAGCTTCTTCAGAACTTTTTCTTTTGAATGCTCCACAGCACGAAGCATCGATAATGCCTTTAGATGTATCATTTAAGGCATGTTTACTATACTCATGGTTTTAAATCAATTCCATGCATCAGCGCCTCTTGACAACCTCTTGAATCTACTCACAGAGGCATATATAGGCTCTCATCTTCCCTGTTGAAACATAATGATCTCTCTTCTTACCGGAGGTGAGAGATGGAAACACCTTAAGTATGCTTCCACCAATTCTTCCCCAGTATCAACTGAACCATATGGTAATGGCTCGTACCATGTGGTGCTATATCTCTTAAGGAAAATGGGAAGAGATGCGGCTTTATCACCTCGGCCTCACACCCATTCGGCTTATTTTGTATTTACCATCCACGAAATCTACCCGGGTGCTCGTTGGGGTCTTGATTGGGGTGGCCCGATGAGCCCGATCTTCTTTGCACCATTGTTATCAAGTGGCTTTAGTTCGAAGTTATTTGCATCAACGATGGGTTATGCGATTCGCGAATATTCTTCTGAATGATAGGCCTCAAAAATCCTCCATTGTGTCGATAATGAGGCCTTACAGATTTCTTGTCCTTCTCCTCACATGCAGTCATGTCTCTGTCTACGCGCCCAGCTCGTTCTCTGCTCTTTTAGTCTTTCTTAAGCTTTTGAGTGTTCTTTCCAATTAGTGTTTGATGGCAGTGCGAATCCTGTTTCTTTGTGCATTAAAGTTTCCACAAATTGAAACACTCAGATTAATAGGATTAGTCAAATTTAAAAAATTATTTTCAACATGGCTTGTTAAAGATCAGTGGTTGGTATAGCCACTACTTGTAAAGCTGTTTTTGTTCTTTTCTTTTATAAAATGTCCAAATTAGCATTCCCTCTTTTGTATAGAATATTGATCTATTTAATCTCTTTTCAATCTAAATAGCGGCAGCCATAAAACTTGTTTGCCTTTTTCTATATAGACTAAAAACCCCTCAAATTCACATAGTTACAAGAGCCTTACAATTCTCTTGCACCCATGTCACTTTGGATAAATTGGCTTGGTTAAATAGATCTCTCTTGATTGTTTAGGATTTTAAAATTGGGTTTAGTCTATGACATTGCAAGTGCACAGGTCATACAAGTAGTAAAATCTGAATGTAAGTCCAGGTATCATTCCCACAGAGATTAGCAGAATTAAAATCGATTACCCAAATCTTGAAGTTCTATGCTATTTAGACTAAAGAGAATGATAGTGAAAGTTTAATCTAGAAAGAATAATAGATCCTAGACTATTAGCTTAAAATAGAAATTTGAATAACATGAAAATAACCAAAAATAAAAGTATAAAGGAAAATCTTGGATCTAATCACATCCTATGAAGCGAAAACTATTATTTAATTTACAATGACAACTAATTCCTACACACGAATGCATTTGCTCTATTGTATTGATGGATGCGGATTTGTCAAGATTGCCTAAATATTTGCGGTTGGATTTCTCACATTCCTTTGGTTAGAAGCTCTTGCTTCTCCTCGAAGTCAAGGTCAGACCCGAGTTACTTGTATTCTCTTTTCTTGCAAGATGCAGGTATTTTCTTTCGATACTTCCACGCTTCATTTCTTGATATTTAACGGATCTTTTGCTTTCCTTCTCATAATTTATTTTTTTGCAAAAGTTCTACCACTTAATTAGGTGCTCATCCTTCAGATCTATTGGTTCGTCCTTTCCCTTGATTAGATCTCAGCTAACACAGCCTGGAACTTCCCTTAGATTCAAGGAACTCTCCGATTATTTATATCATAAATGCTCCCTCCAACTTCAATTATGAGCGAATAGGAGTATTTATCGTAAAAATGAACTTTCAGAGTCAAGAACATCAATGTGTCTAACATACCCATAAGAGAATGTTCTCACTTCAAGAATTTCCATCTCAGGCCGCTGTCGCAGGGCATCCCGAAATCGAGCAAGATACACTCCTAAACTAGTATCTCAGATTACTATTGTAGTGGAACTTATAGATTCAAACATACCAAGTAAATCCCACAACCCAAATAATTTTCTCTAGATTTGCGTAAAATACTGTAATCAATTTAATTCAAATCCAAAGAGAGTCATGCTCCACCATCGTGATTACGATTAAAGAAATGGAGTAATTGGACTACACATCCAATTATAATCGAGAATGAAACTAAGAAGAAATGAATCTTAAATTTGTCTAGATTTCCATAAATTTTCAAGGAAGAATTTTAAGAAGAAAAATAACATAAATAGAATCCAGCCTCTCCACTGCTTCTGCACAAATTACAAATTCGTATCCAAAAGAATTCAAGAACAAAGAAAATAAAATAAAAAATAAAACTAAAATTCTACTCTAGACTATATTAATCGAAGTTCCTCTCCGTTCTCTTTTTTCGGGTAGTAAAGATGTAAGCTACTTTACTATTCTAACATCATTTATTTACAATCACAAAAGAAATTAGGCCTACGAAAAACCTCCGTGATGGAATTCTAAAAAGAAAGCCTGGGCTTTATCGGGTCTCGCAGTCGCACCTGCCGGGTGTCGCGACCCCTGAGCCATGCTCGCTTTTGCTCAGCTACTACCTTGGTACTTTTGTTGCGACTGCATTCTTGCAAACTAAGCTGATTAATGTCGCAAATATTGCTGTGGTCGCGACTTCATATTCATTGTTTCAAGAGTTGATGTCGCGATCACGGCTTCACATCGCTAATTCCTCGCTGTCTTTCTCTTCTTCTCGTATTCCGAGTCACGACCCCGCCTCCGAGTCGACTCTCTTCCTTTATGTTGTGACGTAACTTCGCTTTAAGCTGCGACGATATTTCATTTAAACCCGCCTAAGTTCTGGCGTCAGACTTTTCCGGTCGCGACTCTTTCGATGTTCATTCCCTTCTTCCTACGCAGAACCTCGATTCTTTTCAACCGCTTCCTTCCAACGCCTATTCTAAACAGAATCTCCGCCGAAGCCGACCATGTTGCTCTCTTTTTCCGTCGCATGTAAATTCCCAATTGGCCGGCAAAGTAGGCCATGACCATTTTCCGCTTTGCTTTTCGTGCCGCGACTTGAATGGAGGGTCGCGACATCGCTTGTATCCTTTGCTTACTAAAAACGGTCGCGAATCAGCTGCGGGCAAGGACTTCGCTTTTACTAGGCTTCCAAAGCTGCACTCGTTTCAACCTAATTTGGTTGGAACTTCAATCTTTATGTTAAGACCTGGCCTCGCTTTCATGTCGCGACCTCAACAACACGTTGCGACCTCAAATGGAGCCCTTCATTTAATAACTAATTTCAACTTCATTTTCTTGCAGAGACCTCCCTTGTTTCTTCTTTAACGGATCCACGTCGCGACCTCAGATTGATGTCGCGACCTTAGTTATATTTAATTGGCGTCACGACATCAGAGTGGTGTCGTGACTCGTGACCGAAGATTCTACATTGAATATTTCCTTTAGTCTCAACCATACTTCCTTTGTTGCAACCTCTTTCACTTGTTGCTTTGGTACATGACTTCACTTGCTAAGGTCTTCTATTTCTTCCTCAAGACTGATCTTGGTGATGTCGGACTCGAAATGATCAACATCAGCCTCACATGACCCAATTTTCAAATAGCTTCCATTTGTTATGAAATACATGAATGAATATTCATTATATTCAACGAACCTTACACATTCAGAATCTATACATTCGTAACCTAGGTATATCACATATTCAATGTACCGCACAGGCACATTCATAACCTGTTACATTCGTAATTTATATATGGTCAATGTATATCCGTCAATGCACCCATTAAGTGCTAACATTCAACCTACATTCTACATATGAATGCCCATCTCCTATTCATCGTAAGGTAAGAGAATGAAATAAAATAAAATTGCTCTCCGACTTTCTACCATCTTGGTGCTTATCTACTTTCTCTTCTATTCTTATTATATTCTGCAACGTGGAACATTTTATATAATACGTTATCGCATCGAAGATCTACCAATCGAGTAAATATTTAAAGTGTGAGCTTTTTTTTTATTAATCAACTTATACTCATCTTCTTCTATCAATTCTTCTTTTTTCTTTTCGCCCTAAGCCACCCCAACCTAAAAGTATCCTTCATCTGGCGGCTGGTGATATTTGAAAATCCTTCAATTAATTCTAGCACCATTTGTTTCTGCAAGAATTATAAAAATATTGAAAGCCCAAATCATTGATCCCCAGGAGGAAATAATTATCTATCCTAGTGCCTGACATGGAAATGCACCTCCAAGGGAAAGATCTGCTAACGAAGGTGGGCATTAACCTCAAATTCAAAGATAAAGCAAATGCATTGATTTTTCTTCACTGGCCATTTCATGCGTAGAGAGCCTCGCAAACTCAATATTTGATCCTGCTCGAGACCCTCAAACCTCAGGAAGAGGTTAAAGGACAAGTATGCTTATACTAAGATCATGTTATCCTCTCACACAATATGGACCTGGTAAAATCACGATCACAAGATTTTAAATCAAGACCCCACTCATAACTCCGCTTTATTTGATATTGTTTCTACTGAAGCATGCCAGATCGCTTCCACCGATGAACTGTTAGAGAAAAGATTCTCCACCTTCCATGTTCAATATTGTAGCTGGTAATAGCAATACTCTAACGCTAATTTACACATATTACCTGATGCACTTAGGTGTTCATACCGCTGAGCAAACTAATGAATTGCTGCTCAAAATCATGATCTTAGACTTGATCAAAAGAGATTGTTGAAGCTATTGGCGTAAAACTTGAGAAAATTATTGTCCATTCAAAGGCTATGGCGCAGGTAAGAATATAATCTAAGTAAAGGGGTGGCGTAAAAATTTAACCGCCTTAGAAATCTTAACTTCAGCCCGACCATGATAAAGAAAAAAAGAAGCAAAAGAAGGTGATTTAATGAGTGGTTTGGCTATCGCTGTGGCATGATCGTACTGGTCGCAGATTGCCGCGACGCCAAAGCATCTAATTCTGTTGATCTATAACTAATATATAATTTTATGGATACTACACCAAGTTGTCAACATAAAATGCAAATGGAAAACACTAAGAAAAAAGGAAGATGTTTGCTCGGTTTGATAGTGCATCAACGGATACCATCGAGGGAGTAGACACTTTCTCAGTAAGTATGACATTGTCAGAAGACATGTCCATACAATATCCTGGGTCCTATTCCGATTATTGATGGTTTCCTGAATGCCACAATTGTTTTGCCAAAGTGTACCATCCTACATATTGAGAATGCATTTTGCCAATAGATCAAAAAGGAATCACTTAGCTTCAAAGATGTAATGCCCCGTAATGGGTACCATATGTCGAGACTATTTGGGCGAGCTAAATAAAGAATATATTGGTATTACTTTTATAAGATGGGTCTCTAAGACTATCCATGAGAAGCTGTAGCTTCTTCTATGGGTTTGTATTGTGTCATGATTAAGGCCAAGTGAAACCTACTCCACCATATCTTGAGATTGGTAAATCTCGATCATTTGATTATGGCATGATCGCTTTCGTCACTCGGCGCTTAAGGCATGATGCGTAGGAATAATCCGTAATACAAAAGGGCACCTTTAAAGGATACAAAGGGTATTGTCCGTAAAGATTAGTACCTGTGAAGCTTGTCACAAGGAAAACTCATTATCAAACTCTAATAAGATCTTGAATCCCTTATTCTTCGCAAAGAATCTGTAAGTGATATTTCAGGGACTAATGGCAACTACCAAGTAACGGCCTCACATCGATAGAGAACATAGTGACTAATCTTGTAGATGGTCCCATGTTTGTCTATTATCTACGCGCAATATCACCTTTGCACGTTTACTTGCGCAGATTATAAAGCTTCGGGCACAATTCCCTGATTATCCAATTAAAAGTATAAGGATGGATAATGTGAATTTACATCAAAGAGTTTTGATACATATTGTGCTTCACTCGGAATCGAGGTTGAGCACCCTGGCCGCATATGTTCACTCAAACAGACGCTGCGTAATCCTGATTAAACATATACAAATCATCGCTTTCACACTCTCACATTATTGAGAACGACCACCATACAGACAAACATGCCAAGCCAGATGCGACGCCCTCAAGATCGCGCCACACTACTAAAGGTCTCCTACAATCTCCCTTCAAATGGTTCTTAGTTGGTGAACCCAACATTTCACATTTACGCACTCTTTGGTTGTGCAAAGACAAAGTTCCTATTGTACCAACAAAAAGAACGAAAATGGATCCCCAACGCTGCTTGGGCATTTATGTCAGTTTAATTCACCGTCCATCACAGGCTTCGGAACCGACTATCGTGATCTTTTATCGCGTATCAGCGATTGCCGCTCAATGAGACTTATGTTTCACCATTGAACACCTAATATTGAATAGGCTACGAAGCAAAAAACCGCCAAGGTTTTCTCCGGAATGAGAAAATTTTATTTCACCCACCCAAGAACTCCTGAGTGCGAAAATGAGGTGCAGCACATAATCCATTTACAGTGCTATAGCCAGCTGACTCTGGCATTGAATGATGCGCTAAGGTAACGTAAATCTCATTCCAATATAATAAAATGCTCCCAACTAGATATCGTTCCCCAAGGACAAACTAAAATGGATGAAAATCCCCCACAACAAGGTGGTAGACCAATAGATCAAAAGACACTATTCCCAAAAACGAAGGGCAGAAATCAAGAATCCACCTGCAGAGCTGGTGCTATGCTTACTTTGCTTAATGCCCTCAAGAGGCACAAACCCATGAAAAAGATCACCACAACCTAGGAATATTTGAGAATTCCATTACATATTGTGTTTGAGATTTGGGATCAAAGAAAATCACATCATTGATGATGGTTTTTTGCATTCCCGCTGCTCATAAAATGCATGGATGATTGTGAGCCTGAATCTATTATCGAATGTCACAAAGGCAAGATTACAAATTAAGCGGAGGAAGCACTATAGTCAATTAAATTTTCCCTAATAAACGAGGTTTGTAGACCTTACAATCAAAGATCCCCATAATGTAAAACCCGTTGGATATAAATGGCATTTGTCCGGAAACGAAATGAGAAAACGAGGCTGTCGTGTATAAAGCCTGACTAGAGTCTAAGGATTCCTCCCAGAGACTGGATTGATTATGATGAGACATATTCACCTATGATGGATATGATTACATTTCATTTTCTCATTAGTCTTGTAATCTTTGAAAAATTGGAAATGCGTCTTATGGACATTGTGACCAAGGTTAAATATCTGGCTTTCAAGGGATATATCTAAGACTTGCATTTTATGGATATAATCTGATATAATTCAGAGGACATATCTGATATTTTTTATGAACATCGATATATCGAAAATTAACAAAAATACTTTGAAATTCATAAAATACTTTTAAAAGTATAAAATGACATTATAATCAAATATGGCATTGCAATGAGTTTCAAAATCAAAATGAAGATTGATGTGACTCAATTGCAAACATTCGATGGATAGATCAAATTTCAGAAGACAATATACTCATAATACAAGATTATGTGCTCCATAATATTGATTATAAGATCGAACATGTCATGAATAAATGTCTTGACTTGTATCTACAACTTCTCTATGGATAGGAAATTCGGGGTTCATCCACATACTCGTTTCAAATATTAACTAACATGAAAAATTAATTTATTAATATATTATTACTAAATTAAACTAATTTAAAATATGAAAACTTCATATAATACTATAAATTTATAATATGCATACAATTTATATTAACCAATATATAAACTTGATTTTAAAATTAACTTAATACGAAATGTTATTAATTTATTAATATATTATTACTAAATTAACTAATTTAAAATATTAAACTAATATATAGTTATTTAAGAGATATCACAAAGAAAAATTCTTTTTGAGTTTAAATAAGATTTGATATCGGTAGAGAATTCAGATCAAATTGAATGATTTTAGATATTTTATAGATTTTTTTTTGGGTCAAAATAACCGCTTGGATGGTCAAAATATATTCGTAATTTAATTATAGCCGCTGATTTTAATTTGCAAAGATGGTCATTTTTGATATATTTCGATATATCATCGATATAACCCGGATATCTCGATATATCTCCGATATTTTACTATATTTGCATATATTCCACATATTTACCGATATTTCCTATATAATTCCGAGAGCGCAGAAGAAAACTGGCCACGCGTACTTTATCACTAAAATTTCACAATTTCGTCCGACATCGATATATCGTGGCAATATCGCCATATTTCCTTATATTTCCACTGACGCCCGTGAACGATTTTCTCGACAAAATCGTTTTGTGGGTTCGACATCTCGGCAGACGCCTATATCACCCAATATATCCGAAATTTCAATCCTTGATTGTGACGACATATCTATATCGCTCATTAGACTAATATATTTATATGAAAATTCCCAAGGGATTCAAAATGCCTGATGCATGCACTCCCGTGAATCTCATCTTTACTAATAAACTGCAAAGACTTTGCAACAGCGAAGTAAATCCACGCATGTATCAACGCCATGGAGTACCTAATGATGAAAAGGTACAATAATGATCTTATCTACCCAAGCGTGTTTATTAAGAAACAGGGAAACCGATTTGCTATCAGAGCGCTTTGAGTCACATATAAATTTTTAATTGGAAATCTACAAGAGTTAGCTAAAATCACGAAAATTTGAAAAAGAATTTTGAACAAAGATTGCAAAACCAAACTTGTCTTGGTCTACGCCTTGAGTATAATGCAAATGATAATAATCACCCATCAATCATCATACATTGAAATACATTAAAACTTTCCAATACGGACAAGGCTCACCCATTGAGCACCTTGCGGCTGTAAGAGATCTCTAGATCCTCAAAAGGATCATTCTTCCTAGAGACATGATGAAGAGATACTGGTCCTAAAGTACTGGTATCTCAATGCACTGGGCTGTGATGTACTCGCTAACACGAGACCGTACATCGCTTGGCAAGAAATTTATCGCACGTTTCGCTTCCGAGCCAACTCTGAGTATTAATCGAATGGAATTAAACATATTTTTCATATCTCCGAGGAACCATACTTGATTATTTTATTCCAAGAACTACCACTCTGTTTAGTCGATATCTGAAGGCCGGATATATCCGATCCACATAAAGCTCGCTTCAAACAAGGTTTACTTGAATAATATAAATTTTACTTCGGGCGTCTACAAAGAAACTTGCTAAGAGCTGGGCATCTTCAACTGACTAGATCATCATGATATGAAGTCGAAGAGAGTGTGTTCGGGTTAAGATCCATTATAACACATATTCACAATTCTTGTCGCTAACAATCGTTACAAATTCTCCACTATAATTTATGAAGATAATGTTTTCAGATGACAAGTTAGGGAGGATATATCAAAGGTGATAGGAATTAAGCACATCTCGCCGAAATTTTATACCACTAACTCCAAGAAAGTCGATAAATTGATGTTAAGAAGATTCAATCCATGTCATCTTGTAGATCTTGCCAAATCATTGCCAATGTCAATTTTTTTGCAAATTAGTATATGGCATTGTATGCGGCGAGTTCATAAGATGCAGATTAAATAGCCCCACCGTGGGCTATATACCAAATTCAGGGAGATATTGTGAACTCATGCATTGCACTCTTTTTCCTTTTGTCCGGGTTTTCATCCCTAATAGGTTTTTCCGGCTTAAGGTTTTTAACAATAATATAGCAATTAATGTCCATAAAAGGGAGAGATCAAGTAAATATTTACTGTACTCTTTTTCCTTTTGTCCTGCTGTCCCACCGGGGTTTTCCTTAACGCTTTTAATGAGGCAGTATCATTCACGTGCACATTCATGAATACAAACAATATTCAAGGGGGAGTGTTATGAAATACATGAATGAATATTCATTAGGTCTAACGAACCTACACATTTCGTGAATTCGTAACTCCATACATCAATGTATATATTCAATGTATCTATTATGGTACATTCAGAACCTACATCCAGAACTCCATATACATCAATGTATATTCAATGTACCTATTATGGCACATTCGTAACTCCAGATTCCCACGATGAATGCCCATCTCCTATCCATCGTGATATAAGAGAATGAAAGTGAAAATAAAATTGCTCTCCTTTGACTTTCTCTACCATCTTTGATGCTTATCTACTTTCTCTTCTCTCTCTATTCTCTCTATTATATTCTTGCAACGCAATATTTTACAATACATTTATGTCAGGTAGGTTGATCTTTCTTCTGCTTTATTGGATTTCAGTCATGATTTTTGCAAAATTAAATTTTGGAGTAAATTACTCAGCTTCAGATATGAATCCAACAATTAATCATAGTAATAAACAGAAAGGATTAAAAATCAAATTTATTTTTAGACTCTACACAACACTTATCATTATGTTTTTTTTTAATCTTTTGATACATATTCATTTTATAAACTACTTTAAAAATGAATTTATTTCATTTCATTTTTTGAATTCATAAATAGAAATACTTATAAAGAGGTTCACCTATAAAGAATAAATAAATTACTAAATTGAAAAAACAATTATTTTTTTTATTTTTTTATTTTTTATTTTTTTTATAAAAAAAATTATTAATGACTTAGGGAAAATATTTCAAAAAATAAAAATAAAAATCCTATGAGATATAAAAGCTAGGCACCTATTGTACAATTAGTACATTTGACTTTGTATATAGTGTAATCAATTTTACTACAAAAATCCATATTTTTCCTTATTAAAAATTAGTATATGCATGTTACAATTGTTGTGGTAAAGAAAATAAGGCAAAAAATTTATATAAACTATATTTTCCATATTTTTAAATAGAGGAAGTTTATGGTATAAACTTGTACTAGGTTATTTATTATGAGCGAGCTAAGTATGACATCCACGAATGTGTATAAAGTATGTCTTAAGTTGGTGTATTAGCATACAACATATAAAAAAATATTACGCATAAAAAACTATTCAAGCCTTATGAGAAATGCAAACTTGTATACCATTTGTACATTTGTCACATTTATTCTATGATAGTTAATGAATCATCTCAGATAACTACAACAATCCTTATTTTTTCTTTAAAACATGAAAGTATACAAAATAAGAAAATATAACGAAAATCATAAATAAAAAGTATTATATATAATCTAAAATATTAGTATTTATTAGATTAATTATTGTTATATGTAAATGTATTTATATTAAATGTTAATTTACTTTAATATATTTATTACACAAAATAATATTTTAATAAAGAAAATAAAACTATGAATGAATAAAATGTTAAAAAATATTTTTAATGGTGACTTATCATTCACCAAAATTATGAGATCTTCAAAAATAAATTAAAATAAGATATTATCTAATCAAATTAATTAAAAATTAAAATTAAAAATCATAAATCAGCATTTAAAAGAGAAAACAAAGAAAAGAATGTGGGAGGGTTGAATGGGTGTTAGGGCCGAGACCTTGTGGGTGTCAGGGAAAATTAATTTATCAAGGGGTATTTTTGTCTTATCAAGTTCTATAGCCTTGTGTTTAATTTTAGTGGTTTTATGGACTCTTTATAAAATATGAGGTCTCATCTAACCTATGAGACTCCTGAAAATCCCGCATTCCTAAATGAGGTAAACGGCACTTTGGCCAAAATCCCGAAATTGTTCTAGATCTTAGATGATAAAACGGACTCCACCGTTGGAATCATCTCGTGAGATCTAGCCACGAATTCGCTGATTCCGAGGTGGCTCAATTTCACGCTTTTCGAGAGGCTGGAGTGCCACACACACGTAACATGGCGGGATGCCAAGTGGCAGGATTAGAGGGCTGCCACGTGGGAGGAGACCAAATGCCAACTAATCGCATGTCCTCACGCGACACATAAGACCAAGAGTGAGATCCATTACTACATTGAGCCACATGTAAAGCGTTGAGAAAAAGCCAATGAGGCAACTGTGATTTATGAGAAGACATCATCTTCCATTCTTTATTTTTTATATTGGTTGTTTGACGGGCAAAAGGGTCGTGACGGTTTTGCAGAGTTTCATTTCTAAGATCTACTACGATCGACTGGTCATTTTCGTCAGCCATAAAGAGGCAAAGCTTGATCTTCACGAGGGCCACGTGAGTACCGATTCGGGAGTTTCGCAACTAGAAGGCGCTTTCCCACTCGCTTTACTCTTCATACAATAGAATTCGGACGACGCCGGCGCTCGAGGGTCGTGGTCTCGCCCAAAGATTCGACCGGAGCGAATAAATCCTGGTGTGGTTTGGGACAAATTCATGACCTGCTTTGTGATTGTGTGATGTGTTGTCGCCATGGTGAACAAGACGTCGATCGTGAACTTTCATGACCAAAGACGAATCACGATTGTGCCCAGAGTCGTGAGCTAAGTTTATGCTATTAATATAACTCAATAACATGATGTATGAGATTTAAATCATAATATACGCATTTGTCGACAGACAAGACGCTAAGAGACAAGCCAGCTATTGCATTGCAATATAGCGGAGAACCTGGTGAAAATCGACTACTGGCTTTGCCTATCTACCGTGGGACCATTTCAGATATTGAAGACGATTGGGGATGTGGGATCATCCGGTTTTGAGATGGTGTTAAACGCCAAGATACTTTATTTTGTATTTTTCTGCTTTTTTTGTAAAATTTTTGCCAGAGAATCATTTTGTATAAATTGTAATAAATACAATTGAAATGAATCATTTTGTGATAAAATATATAATTAGTCAGAGGACGGCGCCATCGAGCCGTTTATTACATGGCATTTCATGACGTGGAGACACGATTTCCGCGGTCGACGGTAGGTCAACTGACACCCCGGCTCGGGGGCGCCACAAAGAGCGCTGGAGATTTGTCCATGGTGTGTGGAGGTAAGGAGCTATAAATGGAGCGGAGTTTAGATTTGTATTGTTGGAGCGGAATTTGTGTTTATGTAAAATGTAAAGCCTGGTAGAAACTAAACATGATTTTTTCCATTCACACCATCTATTTGCTTCTCGTGGGATTGTCTTTATTAATCGACGCTTTGTACTTGATGGTTAGCTGGGCCATAAAAACCGATTTTACTATGAAGATATACAAGTAACCTCAAACATGGCTTAGTATAAAGATTTCCGGGAGGAGGCACTAGGGATGAGTAAAGTTCTTGCTCCAAATTGAATAACACCACAAGCAGAAGAAAAAGAAAAGAACAAAGAAAAATATTATAAAACATAAATATAAAACTGAGAAGAAGATGATCACACTGCTGTTGAGTACTGTTGTGTGTAACATTTGGCTTCTTTCACAAAGCTGCTTCGGGCTTACTCACCACAAGCTGAAACTAGTTTTGAAAAATGACTTCTGGTTTCCTTAGTTTCGCTCATGCTACAGCAGATCGACTGGCTGAAGATGCGGATATGAGAAACCTTCATACATAACTCCACAGTTCAATGCTATCAATGAGTTTATGCTAGTCGAGTTGATGAGGATGATGATCTAATTGTTTATTTAATCAATTGAACATGAAAATAGAAATAGAAAATATAAAACAATATTAAAAAAACCAAATATTTTCATTTTATTTCCTTATTTACTTCTCTAAAACATTGGAAAGATGCATATATTAGTATTAACAAGGGAAAAACATGAATTGTTAGATTTGCATGTTGCACAACATATCCTTTAGAAAATTCACTTATGGAAAAAGAGCAAAATCGTAATTTCGGTAAAAATCCAAAATTTTTCTAGATCTTGTATGATGAAACGGATTTCACCGTTGGAATCGTCTCGAGAAATCTAGCTAACATGTCGAATTTCGTAGAATTCCAAGACAATTGGGATTTGCATGTTTATATCGCTGGCTTTAAAATGTGAAACGAATGTGATGTGATATGTCACTATAACATGTACTCATGTTGTTTAAGTTGCATGAGTAGAGAAATGATGGAAATAGACGGCCGAGATAGTGCCAAATGTCGAGAATCCAAAGCTTGGGGACATAGATGTCATTTTGAGAATTCTTGAGTTAGAAAAAGACAAAACTTCAAATAGCGTTGTCTTCTCAAATTGTAAAAGGAACCAAAACGTGGGGAGAAGGGGAAAAACGGATAGTGGCTTGCTGGAAGTGTGTTTTAGAGTGAGAGAGAGAGAGACTTCTCTCTAAAATTCCGAGATCCTGACAATGAAATTCAGAGAGCAAGAAGCGAAAACTGTTTGTCAAGAGACAACGCGCGGAGTTATCGGTTTTCGAGTTTTCGACAAACTCCGTGAGGTAGGGATTCATCCTACTTAGTTTTACACCGCCATTTAAGTGTTTTATAATGTTTTGGATCGAGGCCTCGAATCCATCGTTGATCGTCCCAAAACTGGGACCAGAATTGGTTTAGGAATTTCAGGAACCTTAAATTACAACCGCGCGATCGCCGAATGCATCGCTTTGGGGTGGCCAATAAAGGTAATTTGTGCCATGGATTGTAAGCCAGATATGCATAAGTGCCTGAACCCGGGCCGTGATTTCGCTCACAAGGCGGGAACCACGTCAGAGAAGGCCCGCGACAAGAACCTTATGGTTTTACTGTTAACGTGAATAGTATTCACAAAATAATTTTTATCAAATAATGTGTTTGGTTGATTGATTCAAGTTGAATTGCTCGTGTTTGATGATTAGCCCAAGTGAGCTAATTTTTGGTGTAATGGATTGTGGAATTACATAACATGTTGTGTGATTAAATTATGTTAATATGTATCATTTTATATATATTAGCATGTGTGGTATTATCTGTATTGGAATTGGCATCATGCATTCCATATGCACTGGGACACCCTAGAACGATAGGAGTGAGTGCATGAGGGGGTTTATTAAGAGAGTGGTTTCGGAAGGTTGACTAATAATAATAATAATAATTATAATTATCGGAGGGTAGTCCATCTAAAATATCAATCGCCTGAGTCTACCAATTGATATACACTCCGAGGGCTGTCCACCAAATAGAATACTCCGGAGTCTGGCCCACTAATATATCGAAGGGTTGTCCACAAATAAAACAAACATCTTTGTTGAAAATAAGGTTTCATACGTGGCCTAGGCAAGTGTGAGGGAGCCTGCGAGGACTAGGATATGAGTCAATTCATGGTGACATTCAAGAGATCACATTTACTTGAACGCACGCTTTTCATCGGAAAGACGTATACGCACTTAAAGTGAGAGTATTCCAATTGTGGTGATTCCACTACCGGAGCATTAGCCTACCTTGTCGAGGATATTATTTCGCCACAGGAGCACATGAGGAGACGACTCATCATAAGAGGCCACTTTAGCTGGAAGCCTGCCAAGGGCTCGGGTTTTATGATGTAATACATGTATTAGAATTCTAGAATTTTAATATGTGTTGTGTGCGAGCAGAATTTTAACTCTTGAAACATGATATATAGTTGATGTATGATGTCGGTATCAGAGTACGGGCCCGTGAGGCCGCTTTTATTTATATATATCTTTGATGTCGATGTCGGGACAGTTTGTTCGGGCAGAGCTCCCGCACAAAGCGAGACTCTACCAGATTTCGTGGAGAGAGGTCGAGTCACCCGACCTTCACGAGTGTTTCTCGCGGCCGACGGCAACCAACTAATTCCTGGACTGGGGCGCCACAGCCTGGCATCGTGAGCCAGGCATACCGCCCAGGAAGCTCGACTGGGTATCCATCACCACTAGGTGTGGTTTGATGTTAAGCTTGTGTAATGAGATTACCTAGAATTCACTGACAAAAACTAGACACCGCATGCATGTGTTCGGGTGTGTCAGGTGATTTGATAAATTTGTCAGGTGAAAATATGCATAACTCAATTATGTGTTGTGATTGTTTCAGGTGCTTAGTGATTAATACATAGGAAAACATGATGTTGAATTTTTTTTTGTGAGTTTTTGCTAAAGGTATAAAATTGGAACAAAGAGGGAGAACAAATAAATTTGAATAAATTTATTTGGTTTAATGGATAATAAACTAAAATTTTAATAAATTTTAAGGTCAATACTCAGGTTTAGTGTCGATCAAGATGTTTTGAGGAGATTTCGACAAAAATGTCCAAAAAAAAAAATTAAATGAAAAACGAGGTGGAGAAAGAGTTTTCTAAGGTTTTACAGGTGTAAAATCAAGAATGGAATAAAATAAATTTTTATAAATTTATTTGAGTATTTTGAAAACGAAAAAAATAAGTATATATTTTTTAGTGTTTTCCCAAAGAAATGGAAGAAATGAAAAAAAAATGAAAATTTAAAAAGAAATTCTTTTTTATTTTTTCGCGCCGAATGGAATCACACGCCTAATTGTATTGTGAAAAAAAAAAATTTCAGGACAGAACCTGGCTCAGGGACGCAAGAGGAAGGCCGGGTCGCATGAGAGCTGTCACAATACAAAAATCAGGATTGCGGACAGAGCAACAAAGCGGGCTGTGGAAATGTAATGCAAGAGAGGGATCAGACATGACCGAAAGAATGTTGGCTCATTGTCGATAGACGCACACACCTAGCCAGACGCGGACTTGACAGGCAGGTTGCCGACCGTGTCGCGACACAGTGGTCACGATACCCGTGGGGCCATAAACGGCGCTGTGGCGCCGGGGCGTGAAAGGGCGCGCAGCGGAAGCGCCGGGCGCGCGCACGGCGCCGCTGACGTCGCGCAGCGCGCAGGCGTACTGGGGTGGCCGGGACGCCGGGCATAGCGCCGCGATGGTGCGACATAGCACTCAACGCATACGCCACAGTGCGGCTACGCCGACATCGGGCCGGGCCAGCCACCACATCGCGCTATGGGCGCCGTGGCGCTACTACCGGGCTCACTCCTTCGTGCGCAGTCGGCGTGTTGTGCACTCGTGCACCTGGGCTTTTGTTCGACTCGCATTGCTTTCTCGAGTCACGAACACTGCTCACCAAATTTTTCGAAAAAAAAAAGAATGAAATAAAATTTTTGAAAAATAAAATAAAAAAAATCAAATAAAATGGGACAAAATTTTGGAAAAATAAAATTTTTCGAAAATAAAATTTTTATGGAAAAAAAATTGATTTGACATGTGAATTAATTGTCTCGCATTGCATTTAAATATGGGGACATAGAATATGAACTGTATATTCTGAGTATGAATAGTATCTCAAGGCTGTGTTTATGTCTTAGAGACACTACATTGTATTTGACTTGCCATTTGACATGTGTCCGGGTTAGTGTAGGGCGAGGACGTGAGCTGGCCCACGGTGTACCGGGTCGCACCACCGCAAGATTCGACCACCACCAAGATTCATCAATGTGCCTGTAGGAGGCTGGGAGAGCATCGGTATCGTACAGAGTGTTGGGAGTCCCGCACCCAGAGGTCCCAGTGGACATTACCCATCACAGGGTGAGATCCGATGGTGGCAAACTATTGGTTTACGCAGTCGAAGGTGCAGGCCACGAGATTACCGACGTGACCAGATCGTGTTAGCCGGTTCCGCCTAGAGGGTGAGACCCAAGTATGGTGGAACGGGTAGCGAATCTCTGTGAGACCCAGAGGCTATGGCATGCGCAGTTTCAGGAGCCGCTCATGTAAGTACCTTCCGCGATACCACGGTGCATGCGGCGCTCGGTTCCTGTATCAAGCAAGCGGGCTTATGACTGATGGATTACGTGGGCTAGATTCAAGTGAGTTAACCCGATTTTTCGCTGATTACGTACACAAATACGGCCAAGGTTGAGATTTGAGAATGAGCCGAAGTTGTCCATTCTAAGCGTAGATTGCAGGACTTCGCCACAGGATATGAACCCACAGGTCACTCACTCACCATGTGGTAGAGTCAGCTTAGAGGTCGAGACCTTAGAAGAGCTCTCAGATGTGAGTTCTCCCCTATGGATTGGGGGCGAGAATAGGATGATATGTCGTGGGTCAAGGAAGCTGGGAGATCTGGGACTCTACTCACGCTGGGACTTGAGGATCATGACATGTCGAGTTCGACGCCATCCTTGATGGATTGCCGACGGGCTACTGTGGTTTAAAATCAGGAGCGCAGAGGGCACACGCCACACGTGTATCACATCATGTTGTATTTCAGGAACAAGCATGACATTTTCGGGCCTACAAGATACGAGTCCAAGTGTCGTGACGCTTAGCGGGTTGGCTAGCAAGCCTTACCCTGCAGGACAAGGTGAGATTCCACTTGGGATCTACTCCTCGAGTAGTTTATTAGCACGAGGATGAAAGTTTTCTTTTCAATTTCTGAGGAGCTACCTGGATCATCCATGAGGGTAGTAGACTTTTGGTGATCGCGCTAGCACTCGGTACTTCACCCATCCGTATGACTCCCATGATGGCACCAGCTGAGTTTGTAGAACTCGAGTCCGGAAGCATGTAGGAGTTACTAGACAAGGGTTCTGAGCAAATTTGAGCATTTCACCACGCGCGTCTCGCTCAAGCCGAAAAGAAGGACTACCCTCTGACTGTGTGGGCTGATTACGCATACCGAACAGGTTAAGATCAAGAATCTGCACTCATCGGGCGAGGATCGATGATTTGAGCCTCACCAAATAGAGGAGCATAAGTCTACTCCAAGATGTAATTCAGACCGGTTACTCACGCCTAAGGGTTAGAGAGGCAGATATCCCGCAAGACAAGACAGACGCCAAGCATGGGCAATTTGAAGCTTACTTGCGGATGCTCCTTTCGATCGATCGAATGCGCTTAGCATTCATGATCTCAATGCATATATTCAACCCATCTAGATAAGTTCAGAATCTTCTGGATGACATTTTGACCTACTCCCAAATGTATCGGGAACATGAGTATCACTGAGGATCAGGTTACAAAGCTGCCGAGAGACCATCGGTTGTATGCTAAATTCAATAAGTGCGAAGCCTCGCTTACTCGGGAGTAGAGATTTGGGACACGTGGTGTCGCACGCGTGTCAAGGATCTAGAGAAGGTCGAGGCCGTGAAGAGTCGGGAGAAAGCTAAAGTCACCGAGATATGGCTTCTGGATCGGCCGTACATAAGAGATTCATCGAGGATTCTCCCCGACAATGCGACCTATGACGATTCGAAGAGGTTAAGTTTGATTGTGGATGACCGATGCGAGAAAGTATTCCAGAGCCGAAGAGGAGGCTTTTACTATGTTTCATTCTAAGAAGTCCCTGACAGGGGACGAGGTACACAAAGGTATCATGATGCCTCGAGGGCCTGGACCGAATGTGTTTTGATGCATCCTGTGAGGGCAAGAGTTTGGCTCCCGCCAACCAAGAATCCACGAGTGCACTACTCCCACACATGACATGGAGTCAAGGCTATAGCTCCTGCTTGAAGATCCGCGCCACTACTTATATGACGAGGAGTTTGAGAAGGCGCACTCGACCATAAAAGTCCAAGTATATTTTCACGCAACAGACCTCACATGAAAGAACGCAGATGGGATGGAGTTCCTGTGGAGGATTATGACTTCACTCTCAGACACACCCCGGTAAGGAAATGTGGTACGATGCACCTCTTTTCGCCTAAGTCACTGAGTATTGGCAGTATAGCTCCCAGATGGGCGATGCTCTAGACCTGTGGGACGCCGAGCAAGACAACGAGCGGTGCACAGGTACGCCAGAGAGCTTATGGGTCGCGACCGGCTCTGGCTGAAAGCAGAGCGACGAGTCCCAAAGGGCGCGTGGACGAGATAGTGTCCATCGAATGGGCTACGTGACGAGGGCCGGACCGTCCACTCTGATGGTAGTCTTCTGTGATAGAGGACTCCATTAGTGGTTCCTCATTCGATCGATTTGAGAAAGGAGATTCTCGTGGGAGTTTAATCGCTTCCTCATTCACAGACGAAAAGTAATTTAAGATGTACCAGATTCAGCCGCCATGTTATCGAGCTAGATGAAGAGACACGTAGGGACTTCGCTCGATAATGTCTCACATGTCAACGTGTTACGGTCGAACACCGTGCCGGCCAGGTCGCCCAACCATCGGAGATAGCCGAAAGGAAGCTTATACGTCAATGGATGGATTTCATGACACACTCGCTAACACACTTCATAGACATGATGTGCAGATATGATAGTAGATCGACTCACGAAGCTCCGCACATTTTCTACCGTATGATGACCTTCATTCGAGAGATTCTATCTAATGACATTCGAGATAATCCATTACATGGAGTACCGATATCCATGGTTCCGACAGGACCGAGGTTTACGATGCACCCTCGGAAGAGTCGCAAGGATATGGCCACGGTCGACGATGAGTACAAATTTCCCACCCGTATCGCATGGTCGGGCCCGAGATGACTATAGGTTAGAGGACACGCCAAGCAAGATGCTACCTGATCATCACTTAGCTAATAAGTAATCTCCGGCTTTTGGAATTTGCCACAACAACAAGCACGGCGAGTATACGATGGCACCATACGAGGCATTGTAATGGGAGGCCACGCGCCACCGTTATGTTGTAATCGAGGCGGGAGAGGAGTTCCATCAACGGTCCCGACCCACTGGGTGACACCTCTGAAGGCGAGCTTGATACGACAACGCCTTCTCACGGCTCGGGAGCCGCAGATAAGAGCTATGTGGACGCACGACGCCGAATTTCGAGCTGGTTACAGTGATCACGCCTTCGCGATGCCTACAGAGGAGTGGTCGTTCTGTAGTTTGTGGAAGTTATCGAGGTTTACTGGGCCCTTCAGAGATACTGATAGGTGTGCACCTGCACGCATCGGTTGCATTACCACCCAAAGATGTCGTGTGTCCATGAGGTATTTCACGCTCCATGCTCGTGAAGTATACCCAAATCCGTACTTACGCATGGATCGGCACAGATAGCGCCACACCGGTGGGACCCTTCGAGGAGGGACCGGGGCAGCATTTTGATACCGTGGATCGTGCTCTTTATGATAAGACCGCTGAGGCTAGCGAGGGTGCGGCGGCGCATCTATGATCAGATGAGTCAACGTGGGAGCGCGAGACACGACAAAGGGCCATCCCTTCTTGCTTAGAGATGAAGGTACGAGTTTAGTCGCTTAATATTTAAATGACTAGTTTACATGCATGGTAGAGTGCACGTTGCATACGCATTTGATCGATTGCGGATCGTCCAAAATTTCGTGGACGAAATCCCTTTATGAGGGGGAGAATGTAAACCCGAAAATTCCAATTTCTAAAGAGTAAAATCGCACTTTCGTAAAACTGGAAATTTTTCTAGATCTCGTATGACAAACGGATTTCATCGTTGAATCGGCCTCGCGAAATCTAGCTCACGTGGAATTTCGTCGAATTCCGGTATACGGATTCAGATCGCTTTTCGAGGCATCACGCCGTGCCGCAAAACGACCGCGTGATGTGATGAAAGTCACCTATAACATGTACTCATGTTTTTTTAGTTGCATGAGTAGAGAAATGATGAAATAGTACTCCAATCGAGATATGCCAAATGTCGCAGAATCCAAAGTCAGAATATAGATGTCATTTTGGGAATTCTTAAGTTAGAAAAAGACAACTTCAAATAGTGTTGTCTTCTCAAGTTGTAAAAGGAACCAAAACGTGGGGAGAAGGAAACTGGATAAAGGGTTTCTACTGGAAGTGTGTTTTGAGCGAGAGACGTAGACTTCTCTAAAATACCGGAGATCCGACCGTCGAAATTACTCTGAGCAAAGAAGGAAAGTTGTTCCACGCAATGAGACAACGCTACAGCATCCTGCTGAGTTTTCGACAAACTCCGTGAGGTAGGGATTCATCCTACTGGTTTTACACTTTATTTAAGTGTTTTATAATGTTTCGCTTGATCGAGCCTCAACTACTGCGCGATCTTACTCCCAAAATCGACCAATTGTTTGAATTTATGGAACTCAAATTTACGCTCCGTGGATCGCCACTGACTGCTTCCGGGTGGCCAATGGTGTAATTCTGTGCCATGATCGTGGCCGCGGATATGCATAAGGCTCCGAATGGCCGTTGGATTTCAGGTTCACAAGTGGAACCAACGCGAGAGAGCGCTCAGAATAGTAACCCGAGGGTTTTACCGTTAACGGAATAGTATTCACAAAATAATTTTTGCGGAAATAATGTGTTTCGCCGAGTAATCAAGTCAATCGCCGTGGCTCGATGACAGACTGCTGAGCTTTACCTCGTGTAATGGATTGTGGAATTACATAACATGTTGTGTGATTAAATTATGTTAATATGTATCATTTTATATATATTAGCATGTGTGGTATTATCTGTATTGGAATTGGCATCATGCATTCCATATGCACTGGGATACCCTGTATGATAAGAAAGGGGAGTGCAATGAGGTGGTTTATCGAGAGCGGTTTCTGAGGGTCGAATTAATAATAATAATAATAATTATCTGAGGGTAGTCCATCTAAAATATCAATCGCCTGAAGTCAGCCCACTGATATACATCGAGGGTTGTCCACTAAATAGAATATCTGAGCCTGGCCCACCACTTATACTCCGAGGTCAGTTCCACAAATAAAAAACAAACATCTATGGAAAATATGTTTCACACGTGGCCTAGGTAAGTGAGGGAGCTCTGGTGAGGACTCTAGGATATGAGTTAATCATGTAGACATTCAAGTAGGATCACACACATTTACTTGAATGTATGTTTTCATCGAGCACGTGATATGCACTAGTGGAGAGTAGCCCAATTAGGGTGATTCCACTACTGAGCATTAGCTCACCCTATCGAGGGATATTATTTTCAGGTACAGGGAGCGCACGAGGAGACGACTCATCATAGAGGCGTTGTATAAGAGTAGACTTTTAACTCTTGAAAACATGATATATAGTTGATGTATGATGATGGGTATTGTAGTATGGGCCTAGGAGGCCTTTTTTATTCATATATATCTTCTGATGTCGATGTTGGTGACAGTTTGTTCTTTCGATGTAGCTCCCGTAGTAGGCCGCTTTTATTCATATATCTTCTGATGTTGATGTTGGAACAAGTTTGTTCTCGGTAGAGCTCCCGTACAAAAAGAGACTTTGTTCGCCTTAGTGAGAGGTCAATACCCGACCTTCCTTACGATAGCTTCGCTGCCAGACGGCACAATCTTAATTTCTGGATTGGGGCTACAATTACACTAACTATACAAGGGATGTACAAGTTTACATTTCTCAAAGATTTGCATATTTTCCCATCAGAAATCTCTTTTCAATGTTGTACTCCTATACACCAACACGTAATATTCTTTATACACATTGGTGGAAGCCAAAAATAGTGCTTACTAAATGAATAACATAGGACATGTTTATGTTGTAAAGGTCCCCAATTTAAAAAATACGTAAAGTAGTAATTAGTTTCTTTTTTTATAATTTATTTCATCAAAAAAAGGAAAGATTCATATATTAGAACTTAACAAGGGAAAAACATGAATTTGTTATAGTGTACAAGGTGATTACACTAACTGTACAAGGCAAATGCACTAACTGTACAAGGGGTGTACATGTGATGCCCCAAAACTGGGGGTCCGTGACATCTCAGAATCATGAATACTGTGGATGTTCAAAACTCCCGACACCACCATGAAAATCTAAGTGCAGTCTTCTTTGCACGGAGCTTCCTACCCAAGGTACAAAACTTGTCCAACAATTTACAATGACCACACAGGGTCCACATGCGAGTAAAATAATGGCCACTTGGGCCTCTACATTAATACTCACAAAATACATCAACTATATACAATAGTTTAAGAGTTAATAAATTACTCTTTATTCAACATATATTAAAATGTACAATTTCTAATACATGTTATACAAAAGTCTCTACTAAAGCCACAACCTAGCTTTCTTCTAAATGCGGCCTCTGCCGTCCCTCCCTCAGACACTCGCACCAAATACTGATCCCTCTGACAGCGGTAGTAAAGCCCAATAGTGAAAATTTCCGCGGGGTTACCCCCACCTAAGTGCACATGCTGGCAAACAATCACATCCAAGCAATTACATGAACCCACTGAATGTCTACATGCCCAAAACCATGTCCCGAGTCTCACCGACTCCTCACACATGCCTAAGCCAAATGCGAGTAAAATCACGCCAAAAACAAAAAGATTTGTTCTCGAAAACTTACTACCGAGATTCGAAGAAATATTAGACTACCCTCCGAGGCGAATTGTCTGATAACTCGTCCAGCAGGTCACATCCCTGTCCATTAAGGATCCGTTGATCGACTCTCCAAGGCAAATTCCTGAAAATCTTCCTTCGAAATTCCTTTTACAAACATTTTTCCTTTTTATTTTCTTTCATGTCATGCACTCACTCCTAATATTCTAGGGTGCCCAAGTGCATATGGAATGCATTATGCCAATCCCAACAAACTCATGCTAATATATAAAACGTATATATACTAACATAATTAATCCACATAAATCATGTTATTCAAATTCACAATCAATAACACCAAAATTAGCTCACATGAGCTAATTAACAAACACAAGCAATTCATTTTGAATCACTTAACATCATAAAAATTCACACCAAAAATCATGTCACTATTCATATGAACAGTGAAACCCTCGGGTTGGCACTGTTCATGGCCACCAAATTTGGGATTTTCTCCACTCAGTTCAAAGATTTTGAGACTGAATTTATTGCTAAATCAAAGCCTCGAAATATCCCTAACCATAAACATGGATCTTAGCCAAATAATATCACAAGTAGGAAAAGATCCCTACCTCTTGGAGTTTTCGAAACTCCACTAAATCGGTGTCCATGCGTAGCCCTCACCGCTGCAGAACAACTTACTTCGATCCGCTGAGAACGACTATCCTAACTACGTTAAATCTAGAGAGAAGGAGCTCATTCTCTCTCTAAAATCACAAAAACCTCACTTTCTACACCTTTTCCAGCCCATTGTCATTTTTGGTCTTTAAAATGGAGAAGATGACACTATTGCATTTTGTCTTTATTCTCATTAACATTTTCATAATTCCCATATTGTCCATTTTTCTTGATTTTTGACACTTGGCACAATCTAGGCCATTCATTCCCATTATCTCTCTAATCATGCAACATGTGTCACATGAATATATGTAATAGGTGACTTTTGTCACATCACATGTCTCTCAAACTCGCTGTTTGACCCAAGACTTCTAAGGCCTGAGCGAACTCCGACTCGTCTAATTCGACAAAATTCACTGGGTATCTGGGATTTTCGCGAGATCGCTCCAACGGTGAAGTCTGTTTCGTCATCCGAGATCTAGAAAAAATTCGGATTTTGACCGAAATGATCATTTTGCCATTTTTCAGAAAATTGGAATTTTCTCGGGTCTTACATTCTCCCATCCTTAAAAGGAATTTCGTCCCGAAATTATGGACAATCACAAAAATTCTCATGCATATGCAACGTGCACTACACCATGCATGTAAACTAGTCATTTAAGTATTAAACGACTAAACCATGTACCTTCATCCCTAAACAAGAAGGGATAGGTGGCCCGCGACGTCCCTCGTGCCCCACGTCGACTCCTCCACCCACGTTGCCGCCATAGCACCTCACTCAAATTTTATGGTCTGCAGGTCGCAAAACCCGATCCCGACTATCTATAATGCACACCGGTCCCTCCCTCAAGGTCCCATCCGTCATGTCAACCTCAATCTCTCCCAATCCACTACATGAGCCGATCCGATGTAAATTCTCCCGAGCATCGGAGACGGAAATACCTCGCGACACTTGACATGCCAGTAGTAAAGCCAACCTGGGTGACGCCAATGCCTACCCTCTCGAAAGTATTCGGCGTCTAATGAATCGCTGAGAATACAAGGCCATTTAACCCGGTCACTTTCTAAATCACCTTCAAGAAGACGTGGATTCTAACCTCAACTCTAAGGGTCGACGTCGTACACGCATAGCCTCTTCTATCTACCAGCCGTGAGAAGACGCTGCCGCATCGCCAACCTTCCTGAGAGTTCTAATCGGTCGGGACCGATAGAGCCCCACCTCAACCATAATCTGATCTCGCATGGCCTCCCATATAATGCCTCATATGATGCCAACGTATACTCGCGTGATAACCGGCTGCTTGCAGCGAATCTCCACTAAGGGTAAATTCTCTTCCCAACTACCCTATGATCCAGACGCATGCTCGCAAGATGTCCTCTAACACTCAGATGGTCCTCTCTGACACCATCCGGTCTCTGGTGGGTGGAAAGTTGTACTCATGGTCACCGTGTGCCCATAAATTTTGAAACTCTTCCAAAAGTGCGCCAAACTCCGAGTCTCTATCCAACAATTATGGATACCGGCAGACCCATGGGGTTTAATTATCTCTCAAATGTAGAACCGGTAGAATCTCTCCAATGTGAAGGTCATCTGCACGGCTAGAAAATGTGTCGACTTTGTGAGCCGGTCCACTATCACCCATACCGCATCATGTCCCTGCGGTGTCCGTGGAAATCGTGTCACAAAATCAATCGTGACGTGCTCTCACTTCCACTCGCCTACCTACCGGTCGAATAGCCTCGCCGGGCTTCGGTGCTTAAATTTTTAACCCGTTGGACACGTGAGACATCACAACAAAGTCTCCTACGTGTCTCTTCATCCCGCTCCAGTAGTACTGGCGATGAAGATCTTGATACATCTTCGTGCCACCTGGATGCACAACAAATCGAGAGCAATGAAACTCCCTGAGAATCTCCTCTCTCAAATCGGTCAACTGGGGAACCACTACCCTTCCTCTATACCGAAGACTACCATCTGTGGATTCGCCCATCCTCGCCAATTGCACTGATCGCATCTTGGCCCCCCGATGTGGACACTATCTCCGCGCCCCATCCCCGGGACTCAATCACTTTGCTCAACGTAGACTGCAGTTACTAAACTCCTCAACGCATTCCCCGAAAGCTCCAGCCGTGGTACTCGAACCCAAACCCGTCCCACGCCGGCGCATCCACCAATTTCTGAAGATATATCAGCCAATGCTCCCCGCGACTTCCGACCGCATCGCCCACCCCATTGCCTCTCTTTACCAGATGGTAATGGCAAAGTGAAGTCATAATCCTTCAGAACTCCATCCACCCGCAAGACGCTCATGCCAGGTCCCGCTACGTGAAGATATACTAAACTTTTACGGTCCGAAAGTAATAATTTAACTATTCACCATATAAGTAGTGGCTCCAGATCTCAAGGCGAAGACTACTACGCTAACTTCATGTCGTGTGTGGGGTAATTCTCGCTCATGATTCTCTAACCCGACGGAACCATAGGTTATTACCCTCCCGGGATCAAGATCAAACACATCCCATCCAAATTTCGGAGGCATCACAATACACTGAGGTAAATTGTCTCTCGTCCGGACTATCTAGATATCCTCTTCAACTCCTTGAATGCCTCCTCGCATCGGTCATCCCAATCAAACTTGACCTCATTCCAGGTCAATCTCGTCATAGGTTCCTTAATTAGGATAAATCCTCAATGAATCTCATACTTAATTGCCAACTAATCCCTAGACTGTCCCTCGAGGCGACTTGACCTCTCCCAGCTCATCGACTAGGGCCTTCTCGGGGGTCCAGCAGGCCTTTCGTGCTCTGCCTCAGTCGTGAGAGCTCGCACTTGCGAGACTTGGCACCTGGCTGAAGGTCTCTCAACAAGCGTAACACAATCCTTAAATGATACTCCATGCTCCACTTTGATGGGAGTAGATCGAAGCATCATCCATGAAGTATCGACCAAAATGATCTAGATAGGGTTGGGAGCTCACCCTATGCATGAGGTCAGTGAATCTTTGTTAGGCGCATTCGTCAATCCAAAGGCCATCACCGTAAACTCAAAGTGCCCATAACGCGTCCTAAACGTTGTCTTAAGGATATCTGTCTCCCTAACCCTCGACTGATGGTAACTGGTCAAACAAATCATCAATCCTCGGTAATGGTTACCGATTCTTGATTGTAACAATGTTCAACTGCCTGTAGTCAATGCACAGTCGAAGGGTCTTGTCCTTCTTCTTCGCCGAAGCGAGGCGGAGCGCCCATGGTGAAGTGCTCGATTCTAATGAAAACAGTACCTTGTCCAGTAATTCCTGTAGCTGGAATCTGAGTTCCTGTAACTCAAGCCCCGGTGTCATCTATCGCCGGAGTCATAGAGATGGGGCGTAGCGAGAGTGTAACTCGAATGCAGGGAGAAGTCTACAATCCTACGTGGAGGCAATCCGACGCTCATCGGAAAAACATCCTCATACTCTAGGCACCAGGAGTAGATCTGATCCTTACCTCACCTCACATCTCTAGGATGGGATCTTCTTGGCTTACCGCTGCATTACTTTGACATACGGACTCGTACACTTTAAGGGGCGAAATATCATGCTTATCCTGGAATACAACAGTATTATCTAGTGTAGAGCGGTAACCCTAAATACGGCTGCAATCGATAGCGGCTGCTGTAAGGCTATCGGTAATCCATCCCGAGTTAGCATTCGAGACTCATTTGTGTCAAACGACCCTCGAGGGTCTACTATGAGTAGATCCACGGGGATCTCTAACTCGCGGCCGACATATCATCCTATCCTATAGCCTTAGTCCTAGGGGAGAACTCACATGCAAGGGCTCCTCTAAGGCCTCAACCTCTAAGCCCAACTTTATCACAAATGATGCAGCATCTCTAAGGTGTAAACACAACCTCGAGACACTACTCACATACGAAAAATGTTGTACGATATCCGTCGTAGGTAATGCAAGACAATAATTCCATATATATTAATCATATGCAGCAAATTTTTCTCATTCCAACTAAAAACCACCAAGAAAATATATATATATATATATATATATATATATATATATATATATATATATATATATATATATATATATATATATATATATATATATATATATATATTCTTTTTTTTTCATTTTCCAGTATAACCAAATAAATTTATTAAAATTTATTTTATTTATTTTTTTCCAGTTTTACACACTATAAAACTAATAGGAAAAATGTGACGCCCCAAATTCTGGGGGTCCTCTTTTTTTTTTCCTAGTAATTAGTGCACTTAGTGCAATGATAAATTTTTCAGAAATTATATGAGCACCAAATGCCATCCTCAGGAATATGGTTAGATTCTAGACTCATAGATATTTCCATAGAGTCGAAGCAGCGCCATGGACTTGGACGAGGAAGTTATGGTCATCCGAAGTTGGCATTGCCGAGGCTCGTTCCTAGGCAGATCCCGGTTTGGCAATGCCCCAACCGGATGACCATAACTTCCTCGTCAGTCCGTTTCTTAGCGTTCTTGAGCTCTATGAAATATCTATGAGTCCTAGAATCTAACCATATTCCTGAGGATGGCATTTGGTGCTCGCATAATTTCTGAAAAATTTATCATTGCACTAAGTGCACTAATTACTAGGAAAAAAAAAAAGAGGACCCCCGGAATTTGGGCGTCACAACTTGGTATCAGAGCCTAGGTTTATAAATACCTAGTGATGAACACTTGATCCTAACAGTAATAGTTAGGTATCATGAAAATTTAGGTACACGATTACCTTGGGCTAAATGGGCATGGGTTTAGATCATGCATCCATTGTGCATTATGATGAATTGTTGCTTGATATTATGCTATATATTATGTGAATTGTATGCTTGGTGAATAGTATACAGGAAGTATTGAACACTAGGGTGAGAAGTAAACCTTAGGGACTCGGAAAATAAATAAACAAATAAATAAATAAATTGCTATTGATATATGTAGATGGCAAGTCAAGGAAGAGGGCAGGGGGCAGCACATTTCATGTTTTTTTGGTGGAGCGAAGCGCTCGTGGGGAGCCGCGGGTTTTCACAGAAGTGCCATTGCAGGCTGGTGCGGGTTGGGGGACAGGGAGGACCGAATAACCTCCAGCGGTTTATGGCACATCATCCTCCAGCATTTAGGGGAGGAGGGGACCCGATGGTGGCGGACCATTTGTTAAACCCAGTTGAGAGAGTTTTGGGGCTGGCGGAGTGCCTCGACGTTACAAAGATCATTGCTTCCCATTTGACTAGAGGGTGAGTCTCAGTATGGTGGGATCAGGTTAAAGCCACCTCGAGAAATTTGGAGCAATAGCGTGGGAGGAGTTTAGGCTGCCAATTTGTAAGTTTTTTCAGGCATACGCTAGACAATGCAAAAGCCGGGGTTTCCTTGAGTTGAAGCTTTGGGGGACAATGACGGTGCCAGTGCGTAGCTAAAGTTTACAAAGTTAGCGCGTTTCGGGGATGATTATGTGGCCTCAGACATGGCCAAGGTGAGGAAGTTCGAGGGGATGGTTTGGGGGATTTGTTCATCAGGCAAGATTGCGGGACTTCTCTGAGACATGGATTCTATGGTCGGGACCGCTTTGGCCATGAGAGGGAGAGAGAGATGGAATGATGCGGAGCTTGGCGTTTAGGGATCACAGATCTTGGTGATAGGAAGGAGGGTCGGCCCAGCTTCTTCCCCCGAGGCTCGGGAAAGAAGCAAAGGACTTTTGTTCCACGAGGTTTCGGGACGGGGCCCGCGGCACGGGGGCCAAATCCGGATCAAAGGCTCCTAGCCGGTGGATTGATTACATGTTATCATTGCCATTGCTTTGTAGGACATGTGAGGCGGGGTGCCCACTGGCAGATCCGGGGTCATGGGACACCTCGGTCGATCCGTCGATTGGACACGCTCGGACACGGTATGTTCCTTCCGCCCACTAAGCTTGGGCCGGGGAAAGAATGCTCCGATCCAGTGCGACACGGGCACCGGTTGTTTGCGAATGGGCGAGAGAGGCGAGCATGGAGTGGTCGAGGCGGGACCACGGTCGGGACCCGAAGGGACAAGGGCGTGTTTAAATTCTGGGGCGGAGCCTGAGGTCGGTCGTTCTTCGGGGCTATGTTTTTCTACTCTCGCGCTATGGAGCAAGAGTATTGTTTGGATGCAAATTGCATCCTCATTCTTTGTGCGCATCTTGTGTGAATATTTTGGGCTTAAAGGTTGAATCCTTGGAAAAGTCGCTACATGTGAGTTCTCCCCTAGGAGTTAGGGTGAGGATTTTACGGATATGTCGGAATTTGTGAGTTAGAGATCTCGAGGATTCAACTCACGGTGGATCTTGAGATTATGGACATGCTCGGACTTTGATGTCATTCTTAGGTGTATTGGTTGGCTTTTACGATTAATGCATTGATTGTGATCGTAGGAGGGTTCTTTGCCTACACAGGATGGTGTCGTGTGTGCATTGGGGATAAGCATGATGCTTCCACCTCGGGGCGGAGTGTATGACTCTAGATGGCACGGACAGTTAATAGGTTGGCTAGTAAGCCTTACCTTAGAGGACGAGGCAGGACATGGTTTGAATCTACCTCGGGTGGTATGTGAGTTTGAGGATGTTTTTCCAGACGAGTTCTGCCCAGGGATTACCTCCACGAGGAGGGATGTAGACTTTGTCATTGAGCTACACCACAGTCGTCGCCCATTTCACGACTCCTCGTAGGATGGGCGCCGGTTGAGTTCTCGAGAACTCGAGGTCGAATACAAAGTTATTAGACTGAGGGTTTCATTAGACCGAGCACTTCCTGCTTGGGAAGCTCCGGTTGCATTTACTAAGAAGGATAAGACCCTTATTGTGCATTGACCTCCAGCGATTGAACGGTGGCATTCGAAATGGTATCCTTTACAAGGATTGATGATTTGTTTGTCCGGTTAGAGAGCGCGAATTATCTTTCTAAGATAGATCCGCGAGGTGCCATGGGGTTGAGAGTTAGGGAGGCCCGGATATCCCTAAGGCAGGCGTTCGGGCCTTGGTATGGGCATTCCGAGTTCCGCGGTGATGCCCTTCGGATTGGCCGAATGCACCGGCCAACATTCATGGATCATGCATAGAGATTATTTCCACCACTTACCGCCGTCAGTTTGTGGTAGTTTTATGGGCGATATTTTGATCTACTACCGAGATAGAGGAGGGGATCCGTGAGGGGATCCGCGAGGGTGCATTCTCCGGACCACTGCGAGACCATCGGTTGTATGCCGGTCGGCCGATGTGAATTTTGGCTTCGCGGAGTGAGGGTTTTAGGACACGTCGTGTTGGCTTGGTGTGTCGAGTAGACCTTGAGAAGGTGGAGAGTACATTATGAGTTAGGAGGCGAAGTCGGTCTTCGAGATCTGCTTGAGTTTCTTGGGATTATTTGGATATTTGGGAGGTTCATTGAGAATTTCTCGGAGTTAACGGCTTTATATTCAGTTTGACCGGAAGGGAGGTGAGTTTGGAGTGGAGCGACTCGTGTGAGGGAGGGCATTCTGCAGGAATTTGAAATGGAGCACTTGACTCCTATTACAGTGATCCGGAGGGACGAGTACCCAATTATCTTGTGATGCTTCAAAGGGTGAGGGTGGGGATGTGTTTTGATGCGGTCGGGAGGGTAGTGGCTTATGGTTCTCGGCGAGTTGAAGAATCCGCGAACGAGAATTACTACATGACATGGAGTTAAGCGGCCATTGTCTTCGCCTTGAAAGATTGAGCTTCACTACTTATATGGTGAAAGTTGAGGTGTACTGGAGACCACAAAGTAAAAGTATATTTTCTGTAGGGACTCGATATGAGACAACGGTGGATGGAGTTCTGGCGGAGGATTATGACTTCACTTTGCATTACCATCATGGTAAGGAAAATGTTGTCATTGATGCACTCGGTCGGAAGTCACGAGGAGCGTGGCTGAAATATAGCTTCCGGGAGTGGCGATTCGAGGCGTAGGACCCGGTTGGGTTACAATACGGCGAAGGCGGCGAGGGCTCGGGGTGTTATGGGAAGTTTAATTGCTCTGTATTCCGCAAGTGAGCGGGGGTGGTCGAGTCCCGGGCGGGACGGAGATGGTGTCCATCGAGACCGGGTGCGATCGGTGCCTTAGGTGACGAAATTTGGACGTCCGCCTTGAGATGGTAAGTCTTTGAACACTAGAGGGCGGGTAGTGGTTCCGATTGATTGAGTTGAAGGAGATCTCGGGAGTTTACCCATTCGCTCTCGTTTCGCGGTACATCCAGTGCCTGAATGTATAGGAACATCACCGCCGCCCGATATTGTGGAGCGGGATGAAGAGACACGTTGGGGATTTTGTTCAACGGTGTCTCACATGTCAGCAAGTAAAGGTCGAGCACCAGAGGCCTACTGGGCTACTCCAGCCATTGGAGGTAGTGGAGTGGAAGTGGGAGCATGTCACGATGGACTTTGTGACTCACTTACCACGAACATCGCATAGACATGATGCGGTGTGGGTCATAGTGGACCGGCTCACTAAGTCGACACATTTCCTAGCCGTGTGGATGGCGCTTTACTAGAGGTCGCAGAATTTGTATATCACGAGATTGTTAGGTTACATGGAGTGCCGGTATCCATCATATCGGACAGAGATCCCAGGTTCACGGCACACTTTTGGAAAAGTTTCCAGAAGGCCATGGGGACATAGTTGATGATGAGCACCGCTTTTCATCCACAGACAGATGGTCAGTCGGAGAGGACCATACAGGTTTTAGAGGACATGCTACGAGCATGTGTCCTAGATTTCAAGGGTAGCTGGGAAGAGCATTTGCTCTTGGTAGAATTTACTACAACGACGGAGTTTATCGAGCGAGGCATACGGATGACACCCTATGAGGCCATGGGAGGCCATGTTGTTGATCCTGATTTGTTGGACCCGGGAGGTGGGGAGAGCTCCACCCGCGGGTCGACTTGATTCGAGACACCATAAGAAGTGGGTTTGATCACGGAAGCGTCTTCTCACGGCTGGGCGAAGCGAGAAGAGTTATCTTGGAGTAAGCGGCGGCGACCTGCGGAGTTTAGGGCGGTGATCATGTCTTTTGAAGGTGATGCTAAAGAGGGTGGTCGGGATGCGAAGCCCGGGGTAAACTATCGCGGGTTTGTTGGGCCCATATGAGTACTCGAGAGGGTGAGAGCGATTGCATATCGATTAGCATTACCGTAGGGTTTATCGGGGTGTCCGTGAGGTATTCCATGTCTCTATGCTCAGGAGTACACTCAGGATCAGCTCATGTAATTGAACAGGCGACTTGTTATTGATGTAGATGGGACCTTGAAGAGGGACACAGTAAAGTATTATGGATAGCCGAGAGCAAGTTTTGTGACGAAAAACTGTGAGGCTAGTAAAGGTGTTGTGGAAGCACCGAGGAGTGGAGGAGGCAACATGGGAACATGAGGACACGATGCGTACCAGATATCCTTTCCTCTTTGAGAACGAAGGTACGTGGTTTAGTCATTTGGCATTTAAATGACTGTTACATATGCATATGATTGTATGTATATGTGTGTGTGAATTCCAGGACGAGGGTGCTAAGGGGAGAATGTGAAACCGGAGGAAGGGTCGAATTTATGAAAATGGTAAAATGATAATTTCGAGGTCCTCAGATTTTTCTAAGATCTCTCGGACGTGACGGGACATACCGTTGAGTTCGTCTCGCGAAATCTAGGTACACAGTCGAATTTCTTTGAATTCTGAAACAGTCGGAATTTCACGTATTTTAAGGTAAATGGACGAACGAGAAAGTGACACATGGTATGAGGATTGCATGCCATGTGGCACTTGAGGGAAAGACACTTGGCACATTAGTGGAGGCCAAGTGTCAAGTTTAAATCATGCATGGAAGATAGTGGTCTTGCATGAGAGTAAAGGTTAGTGGATGCTAGGTGTCTTGGATAGGCTTTGCATGAGGAATTTAGTGGGAACAAAAGTAGGCATGAATGACATGTGGGATGCTATGTGCCATGAGGAGAGAAAGAAGAGGTGTTCTACACCTGGATAAGTCTTCTCCACCTAAGATAAATCGGTGGGATTTGGAATGGAAGAGAATAAAAAGGGGAAAAGGGAAAGGAGACGGAGAGTTCGATGATTTAACAAGCCAGAGAGGTACAGCGTAGGGATGCACTTCAAGGGTAGGGGTTCTCTCCCTATACGGCTAATCTTCATTTGAGCCATACATGGCTATGAGGTGTAGCCACAGTGATGGGCTGGTTCAAATATAGATTTGATAAAAATTGTTGTTGAGGTGGGGACGGTTTAAGGTCGTGTTTGTGTAGTTTCGGAACTACAGGTTCCGGAGCTGATTTTCTTTGTTGATACGTAGACCGATATTGATGATCTTGTTGTGTGTTATTGCTTATTTGAATAACATGCAGATTGTGTGAATATTGATGTTGATATACTCATGCTTGATATATTAACATGATGCTTGAGATAAAGCATGAATATAACTGTTGCATGTAGTTTTCAATATGCATGTAACATGAGATATTATGCAGTAACATTATCATTGCATGTGCATGAGTACATCACATAAATTGGGTGTGAGTGCATGAATGAATTCTATCAGAGGGTTGTCCAACAAATTATATCGGAGGGTTGTCCAATAAATTATATCGGAGGTTTGTCCAATGAATTCTATCAGAGGGTTGTCCAATAAATTATATCGGAGGTTTGTCCAATGAATTCTATCGGAGGGTTGTCCAACAAATTATATCGGAGGTTTGCCCAATGAACTCTATCGGAGGGTTGTCCAATAAAAGGGTTCTTGGACATGGTCCAATGGTTTGATACTCGGAGGTGGTCCAATACATTTAAAACAAAAATCTTTTGTTTTGAAAACAGTTTTCATACATGACAAATGCATGTGTGAGGGAGTCGGTGAGGACTCGGGAAATGGGGCATGACATAGAAATTCATATAGAAATATGCATATTTTATATGAATGTGTAAATGATTTTTGGGTAGATTGCATGTCATTGCATGTGCACTTAGGTGGGGAGGCAGCCCTTGTAGAGACTTTCTCTACTCGGGCATAAAGGCTCACCCCATGGGAAAACATTTCAGCAATTTGAGTACCAAGAGAAGGCACTCTACGAGGCTTTAGTCAGAAGAAGGTCAAGCATGGCTGGCGATGCTTTTGTAAAGCTCGGCGTAAAACCCGATTATATACCGAATCGTTATCCGCCAGAAATGAGTGTGAGATAAATTGTACTAAACCGCCACACGTTTAATAAGGTAATTCTTGTAAAGGTTATCTCTTATCTTGTTACTTTTAAATTCGACATTAAGATCGATTTTCGTCAAGGAAAGAAGTGAATTATGGACACACCCCCACTCCCTCACACGGCTAGCGTGTTTACCACTACGTAAATCCTCTACCATTATCTCTAACGACTAGAAACTCCCGTGGAAGCCGGCCGTATTGCTTCCTTCTACCCATAAAATTTTTCTTTATTTTTCAAACTTAGATTTGCAAAATCTTAGCAAATGGAAAATTTCCTATGAAGATGACTACGCACATAGTCTAAATTCCAACCTCGTATACATCCAATTTACACTATATCCAAATATGGCAACCAGCATACCACCACATTCCCATAAAACTACTCTATGTACATACATATGTCTCCATTACAAAATTCAAAGTATGTTCTACTAAAATATTAATATTTAATACACAAGACTCAAACTCGATGTCGTGACTAACCTATAAAGGTTCTGCCTGCGCACTGCACTGAAAATAGTTTTTAAAATGGAAACTAATGAGCTAAACGAGCTCAGTGAGTGTATGCTTTCATAAAAGGTTTTGCTTTTCCGGAAAACATCTTAAAAATGTAAAACTCTCTTTTACAATTATTTTCCGTGTTTTTCTTTCTTGGCATTGTTTTTAAAAGTTTTCAAAACTTTCTTTGTCATATCTTTGTACTTGCTTGCTTTATTTTGATTTTCTTAAAAGCTTGTAAAACTCTTATTTCATGCTTGCTTAGAAGTTTATAAAACTTCATAATTTTCTTGCTTGCTTGCTTTATCATGCTTGAAAAGTTCGAAAACCTTTCACAACATTTGCTTTAAAAAAGTTTCTCAAACTTTTTTCATAAAATGGAGCTGAGCTCAACCATTACGTTTTGAAAAACAAAAACCCACGAGCTTGGCTCAACCGATCGCTTTGAAATCTAAACGGAGCCCAGCTCAACCGTCGCTTAAAACTCTCCCGGCCTTGGCTACTGGAAACCAACAATGGTTGATTTTTCAAAACTGCATATCATGCTTATAAAACATCAACCAATGGAGGCCTATTTTCGCTTATCATACCCTAGTGAACACGGGAACCTGTGCTCAACCGTGCCGGTGGAAGGACCTTGTCCCGCGCTACCTTTTTCATTTTTCCCAAGTGAATATGGTGGAATTGACCTCGTGTCGCCATCACCATACCTTGGGCTAGGAGCTCATAACCTTATATACCTCGCACGCGCCACTCGCCCCTTTAAATGCATAATGTATGTCCTAAGTTTGCCGACCAGCAAAACTACAATGCATGTATGAAATCCTAACACCACCGCGTACCCATTTATGATACCTCGTAATCGGCTTGCTCGCTTAAACTAGGAAGGCCTTGTTTTCACAACCTTTCATTGCTTGCTTGCTTTCTTGCTCTTTGTAAAATGGTTTTACACTTTGAAACCATTTGCTTGCTTGCTTGCTTGAAAAATGGTTTAATTATTCAAAACCATTTGCTTAGTTGCTTGCTTGCTTCAAAAATGGTTTAACTTTTCAAAAACCATTTACTTACTTGCTTGCTTGCTTACTTCAAAAATGGTTTAACTTTTCAAAAACCATTTACTTACTTGCTTGCTTGCTTAATTATGGTTTTACAATTTAAAACCAATGCTTGCTTTTCAAAACGGTTTAACTCAAAAACCATTTGCTTGCTTTTTATCTCATTGCTTGCTTCTTGGAAAATGGCTTCGTATTCAAAACCATAAAATACCAAAAGGTAAAGCAATTTGTAATAATAATAATAATAATACACTAGTATTTGGAAAATGAGTTTAGAACACTCACCTCTTTGCTTGCTTAACTTGAGCACAGCCCACACTTATCCCGCCTTTATACTTTAACCTACAACTCAAACGAATACGACGCATAAATTAATTCGCATAACTTAACGCATTTCCTAGACTTAGTCACAATTCTTCACTCTTTTAAAGTTAAGGTGCTAAGGGTTCTATTTCAACTGAATTACCCACTCCTGAGCAATCGAAACCTGCTACGCTCGAAACAACCCGACTACTCTATGTCCAAAGCTGATGCAGGAATTTTTCGCATACGGTCCCACTTTGAGTGAATTTTTGGGCCACTTTAGGATCAGAATGACGATTCCTACTTCTTAAGTTTTGTTCTCCTTGAAGCCTATTTACGTAGCCACTTGAATCACTCAAATCGGATAAGAAATGAGGAAGCAGGGCCGAAATACCTAAACTGGTCTAAATAGAAAACCAGAACGCTCCCACTGGCAGACTTAACTCTACCGGCAGGATCTGGCCAAATGACCGTATAAAGTTCTACCCCGGTAGGACTCCTATCAGACCGGTGAGGGACTTACCCGAAATGCCCGTGATTTTGTTATTTCTCCCACTTTTGATGCCAATTCACTCCATATAACTTCTATAATTCATAATACCTTCTCAAAACTAACTCGAAATCATCTAAAAACAACGCCACAACATGTGAATTGGTGTTTTGGAAACTCAAAACCCAAAACCTTAGGTGAAAAATCCAAGAACACTACCTAAGGTCCACCAATTCTTTTTAACATCATGTAATTTGATGATTCCAAGTTTCTTTTACATCAATTGGGGTTTTACTCACATAACCCCAACCAATCAAAGGCTTAATGTGCTCTTTGCACAAAACCTAGATCAAAGGAGAACTAATCTCCATACCCAAGCCCTAGAAATCTAATACACTTGATTCTAAGACAAAGGCATACCTGATTTTCGATCCTCTCCTCTTCCTTCTTCTTCCTTCTCTTCCTCTTGCTCTTGGTTCTCTTCTCCTCTCCAAAACCGTGAACCCTAGCTTTGGAGACCAAAATGTGATTTTGGTTTTTAATTCTCCTTTTTGTTAAATTAACTTTCCATTAATTGCAACTAGCCCTCATCTTTTCATTATTGCAATTGTAACTTATGCTATTTCTACTATGGCCCATCTCTACACCTTAAATTTTGATTTTTCATATCCATTTGCATAATGACAATTGTACCCTTGGTTTATTACCATTATTCCGGGTTCCATAAACTTCCATTTCCTACTTTAGTCTCCCAAGATGCCAAGCAATACGACACTCGTAATTTTATACACCCCTACAGTATCATGTACTGTAGACTCTCTCGAGACGGGGTGTTACAATTTGGCCCTGTGGTCCCCTAGTATATCGTAGCCTCTTCAGTGAGCTTGATGTGGGCTTTCGAATCACCCAGATTGGACCTCTACAACCCAAGTTATGACATTTTTACTTGGAAAGGTCTGAGAGGGCTGAAATGCGGTGGCCGAGCTCAACTAAGAGAATGAGTCTGCGGTGGCCGAAATCTTTTGGCTGAGCGCCTCTTTAGGAAGAGCTGACCTCTTTCCGGGCCGAGCTCTCCTAGGATGAGCTGACCGCAGCCAAGCTCACTGGGATGAGCCGTGTGTGGCCATCGGTCACTGCGGACGAAATCGCCGCGCTGGGATAGCATTCCGCTTTTGGAGCCTATGAGACGTCTGGTTAGTCTTTGAGACTGAATTTAGGTTAAGGAAAAGTAAGAATTTGACTAGCATCCTGATAAAATCTTCAGCCCCACAAGAAACTCGATGTAGGCTTTCTAATCACCTCAAATCGGACCCCATGTTCCCAAGTTATGGCCTTTTACTCATAAGGGTAATGGAGCACTTAGCACCATGGGACGGCCCTCATCTAAATCGAACCGACCTCTCCCGTATGAGCTCTTCCACATGAGCCGTACGAGCTCTCCGCATGATGCGATGAGCTCCGATGCACGAGCGCATGAGCTCCTCCCGCAGGAGCTCTCGCCGCATGAGCCGCATGAGCTCTCTTCCCTCGCATGAGCCGCATGAGCTCGCACATGGGTCGCATGAGCCTCCCGCATGAGCCGCACGAGCCTTCCTCGCATGAGCCGCATGAGCTCACGCATGAGCTGCACGGAGCCTCCGCACGAGTCGCATGAGCTCTTCCTCGCATGAGCCGCATGAGCCTTCCGCATGAACCCGTACGAGCCTTCCGTACGAGCCGTACGAGCCTCCCCGCATGAGCTCTTCGCATGAGCCGACGAGCCTTCCTCAGACGCCGCATGAGCTCTTCTACACGAGCCGCATGAGCCTTCCGCATGAGCTGCATGAGCCTCCCCGCACGAGCCAAGAGTGAGCTCTTGCATGAGCCGCACGAGCTCTCCTCACATGAGCCGTACGAGCTCGCCGCATGAGCTCTCCCGCATGAGTCGAGATGACTCTTCGCATGAGCCGCATGAGCTCTCCCGCATGAGCCGCATGAGCCTTCCGCATAAGCCGTACGAGCCGACCTCGTCTAGGAATGAGCTCCTAAGAATGCCAACTCTGACGACTATAGCTTCCTCGTCCGAAGTCCGTTTTGCGAGTTCTTGGACTCTATGGAAAGATATATGAGTCTAGAATCTAACCATATTCTTTAGAATGGAATTTGGTGCTCACATAATTTCTGAAAAATTTATCATTGCACTAAGTGCACTAATTACTAGAAAAAAAAAAGGACCCCCGAAATTTGGGGCGTCACAAAAAAAAATTCCTCAAACCATCTTTTTTTCATTTAATTCTGGACTATTTGCCTAAAATTCCTCAAACAACTTGTTCTCACACTAAACCCTAGTGTTCAACATTTTTTTTCCTATGTGCTATTCACTAAGCACACAATTCACAAAATTCATAACACACAATCACACATCACATGTTATGCACACCATTCACACATAAAACACAATGCATGCAGTGTTCTAATCTTGTGCCGTGACTGCCTAGATAATCACATACCTAAACCCTAACATCGTGCTATACCAAGCTGTGATGTCTGTACACCCATGACCATGGCCTAAGCCCAAGTCCCTCAAGTCCTAGGTATTCGTATACCTAAGCTCTGATACCAAGCTGTGAAACTGGTATCAGGACTAAACTTATGGGTACCCAAACCCGAGCTCCCTAGGTAATCTTTTACCTAAGCTCGATACTGCCGTGGACACCCCAAAATCGAGGTCCGCTTGACAACCTCGTCAACTCCGCTGAATACAGGGATGCTCTTAAACTTCGACACCACCATGAAAATCAAAGCAGTCTCCCTTTGTACCTGTGGAGCTCTACCCAAGGTACAAACATGTCCTAACAATTTACAATGACCACACAGGTCCACATGCTATAAAACAATGGCCACTTGGGCCCCCGCATCAATAATACTCACAAAAATACATCAACTATATACAATAGTTCAAGAGTTAATAAATTACTCTTTATTCAACATATATTAAAATGTACAATTTCTAATACATGTTATACAAAAGTCTCTACTAAAGCCACAACCTGGCTTTCTTCTAAATGCGGTCTCTAGTGAGCGTCGTCCTCCTATACATCTCCCCCGTATTCGAAATAGTGATCCGATTGCAGGAGTAAAGCCCAAGCAAGAGGAAAATTCTTCTACGTGGCTACCCTCACATATGTGCATGCCATGACAAACAATCACATCTTAAGAAATTACATGGAACCTACCGAATGTCTACATGCCTGTCTCATAACCCGAGTCCTGTCGACTTCCTCACACATGCCTAAACCAAATGCGAGTTAAATCAGATAGTTGAACAAAAAGCCTTTTGTTCTCGAAACTTACTAATGGTATCTTCCTCCGATAAATATATAGACTGGCCTCTCCGAGGTGAATTTCTGATTACGCTCCGAACAGCCACGGTCCTCAATCCGGGCGTGACTGTTGACGATGCCTTCAAGGTACTTTCCTGAAAATCTTCCTTCGAAATTCCTTGCCAAACATTTTCCTTTTATTTTCTTTCATGTCATACACACTCTCACTCCTAATATTCTAGTAGGTCCCAAAGGCATATGGAATGCATTATACCAATCCCAACAAACTCATGCCAATAATATATAAAACGTATATACTAATACAATTAATCCACATAAATCATGTTATTCAAATTCACAATATCAACACCAAATTAGCTCACATGGGCTAATTAACAAACATAAGCAATTCATTTTGAATCACTCAACATCATAAAAATTCACACCAAAATTCATGTCACTATTCATGTGAACAGTGAAACCCTTGGGTTGGCATTGTTCACGGCCACAAAATTTGGGTTTTCTCCACTCGGTTCAAAGGTTTTCAGATCTAATTCTACGGCTAAACCAAGCTCTGAATAATTTCTTAACCATAAACATGGCTCTTAGCCAAAGAATATCACAAGTAAGAAAAGATCCCTACCCCTGAGTTGTCTAACTCCACCTCAAATCTGTTCACGAGCAGCCCTCGCCGCTGCAGAACAACTTCAGGTATTTCTTGCTCATGAGAACCGACTAGCCTGAATCTACTCGCAAATCTAGAGAGAAGGAGCTCATTCTCTCTCTAAAATCACAAAAACCTCACTTTCTACACCTTTCCAGCCCACTATCGTTTTTGGTCTTCAAAATGGAGAAGATGACACTATTGCATTTTGTCTTTATTCTCATTAACATTTTCATAATTCCCATATTGTCCATTTTTCTTGATTTTTGACACTTGACACAATCTAGGCCATTCATACCCATCATCTCTCTAATCATGAAACATGTGTCACATGAGTACATGTAATAGGTGACTTTTGTCACATCACATGTCTCTCAAACCCGCTTTTATGACACCGGCACTAGCATTCGAAAAATACAAATTCGACTATCTCTGACCACGAAATCTTGGCTCTGGTAGCTAGATTTCGCAAGACTGTTCTAACGGTGAAGCCTGTTTCGTCATCCGAGGTCTAGAAATTTTTTTGATTTTGACTGAAATTACCATTTTGCTATTTTTCATAAAATTGGAATTTTCTCGGGTCTTACAGTACAAGCTCACACGTCTCTTAGGATTTGCATATTTTTGTATATAAAATCTCATTCCAAGGTTGTACTCCTATACACCAACATATAATATTCTTTATACACATTGGTGGAAGCCAAAAATAGCGCTTACTAAATTAATAACATAGGACATGTTTATGTTGTAAACGTCCCCAATTTAAAAATACGTAAACTAGTAATTAGTTTCTTTTTATAATTTATTTCATCAAAAAAATGGAAAGATTCATATATTAAGTATTTCAACAAGGAAAAACATGAATTTGTTATAGTACAAGATGATTACACTAATCGTATAAGGCAAATGCAATCCATACTAAAGTGGCCAAGCTCACACTTCCTTATAGGATTTGCTTATTTTTCCATCTGAAATCTCTTTCCAAGGTTGTACTCCTATACACCAACACGTGATATTCTTTATACACATTGGTGGAAGTAAAAAATAGCGCTTACTAAATTAATAACATAGGACATGTTTATGTTGTAGACGTCCCAAATTTTAAAATACGTAAACTAATAATTAGGTTATTTTTTATAATTTATTTCATAAAAAAATAGAAATATTCATATATTAGTATTTAAGAAGGGAAAAACATGAATTTGTTATAGTGTACAAGGTGATCAAGGCAAATGCACTAACTGTACAAGAGGTGTACAAGCTTATTCTTCTTATAGGATTTGCATATTTTTTTCATTTGAAATATCTTTCCAAGGTCATACTCCTATACACCAACATCTATACACCAACACGTGATAGTCCATCATTTTGTTGCACAAGTTTACCTCCCACATAAATGTAACAATAAATGTGCATTGTATCGTTCATTATCCTATTTCAAATATAAAAAAGTAACCTTAAACCATTTAACAAATATTTATTCAAGATAATAAACATTTATTCAAATCTTTTTGCATATGGAGGCTAAACTTTGAAAATAGCATAAAAAAACCCTAAATTTGTTTTTTTTAGTACAAATGGAGACTAAATTCGGGTTGTTGAGACTCCATTTGCAATAAATAAATAAATAAATCAAATTTCAGGGTTTGTTTTTACGTTATTTTCAAAATGAGCAAATACACCCAATGGGGAGCCTAACCAATCCACAAAATCAAAAAATAACCAAGACTCATCCCTAGTGCATGTTAACTATGAACATATAAAGAAAGAGATAAGATAGGTGATGAGTCTTAAACTCATCTATTTTTAATCCATTTTTATGGTTTTTTTTGTAGTATTTCCAAAGCCATTTTAATGCCAAATTATGGAATATTTACAAACTTTGTGTTTTGTAGGAGTTAATTCAAAAAGGAGAGATTTCCAGCAATAAAGAAGAGAAAAAAAGCAAATTGCAACAGTCTATGTCGCGACTGAAATTTGTGTGTTGCGACAAACTTCCAAGCAATTACAAAAGAAACCATGTCGCAACAACATTTCTTGTGTCGCAACACCATAATTTGATTTTTGACAATTGAGCTAGGTCGCGACAGAAGACAGTAGGTCGCAACAGAGAATGGGAAAAACATATGCAAGTTAACTGGGAACAAGATAATTTATGTTGCGACATAATATTGAACTGAAGGCAGAATATCTGCCGCGACAAAACCCTTGTCTGTTGCGACACTTACTTCTGCAACATAGAAAAGTTTGTTGAGACAGTTTAAACACTGAAGGAAGAAGTTTACGTCGCGACAAGAAAATTTGGGTCGCGACATGAGATGCTTACTTGTTGAACTACCTTGGTTGTGACAAAAGAAACTCATTTTGTGACGTACTTAGATGCCGAGGAGACAGACTTTTGTCGCAACATGGATTTTTATGTCGCGACACAGATATGAGTTGAATAGAAAGAAACAAGGTCACGATAGACTCTTCTATGTCGTGACAAAGAACTCAACATAATACAGAGATGTAGTGTCGCAACATAACAAATCGAGTCGCGACACAAGGATGGGCTGAATGCAGAGAAGTTCTGTAAAACCCCAAAAAATTCTAATTTTTTGAAAAATGATAAAATGGTAATTTCGGTCAAAATCCAAGATTTTTCTATATCTCAGATGATGAAACGGACTTCACCATTGGAATTGTCTCGCGAAATATAGCTGCCATGTTGAATTTCGTCGAATTCTAAGACAGTTGAAACTTTATGTTTTTTGAGGCACAGTGAGTGGTGCGGGACACTTGACACATTGTGAGTGGCTCAAGAGGTGCCACGTGTCATGTGCAAAATGAATCAAACATGAGCTCAAATGGGACCCATGAGAGACACGTGGCAACATGTGATTGGTTGAAAATCCATGGTAAATGGATAAGTGGATAGGGTGTAATCCAAAGAGCCACTTGGAAGTGGACAAGTGGCAAGAGAGAGAAGACAATTCTCTTGACCCATGCTTAACCAACCAGTTGGGAGGGGGAGAGCAAACCGAGAGGGGAGAGAAGGAAGAAGAAAAGAGTTTTAGAGAGAGAAGCTCTCACTTCTCTCTAGATTTCCCGATGAATGGTCCTTCAAACTCCGGCGAGAAAAGAGGAAAAGTTGATCCCCACTGCAAGAGCTACGTGTGGGTACCGATATTATTGAGTTTTGACAACTCCGGGAGGTAGTGGTTTTCTCCTACTTGATTTATTCTTTGACTAAGAGCAATTTTAATGGTTAGGGATGTTCAAGGGCTGGAATGGTCGTTCATTCGGTTCCAAAACTTGGACTGAGTGAGGAAATCCCTAGAGTGGTTTTGGACAGTCCCGAAACTGACCGTGGACTATATGTGTTGCTTGTGTGTCGATATGTTATTGCTGTGATTGAATAACATGTTGTGTTGTCAGGATGCCTCGCGCTTCAAGATGGATCGCTTACTGTTTATTAGCCCATGAGCTAATTTGGTGTTATTGCTATGAATGAATAACATGTTGTTCGTGGTATGATTCATTAATATATGCATGCGATATATTAACATGAATTATTGTGAATGACATAATGAATTTCATATGCACCTGGTAACTGTAATAGTAGTACGGGTGCATGAAAAACATGGTTGTCAAATGAATTTCATGGGAAGATTTTCCAAAGAATTGCCTTGGAGAGTTGTCCAACAGTTCATCTCGTAGGATGACCCGTGATTGTTTCAGAGAGTTATCCATCAATTCACCTCAAGGGTCATTTAACATAATTTTATCTGGTACCGGTATTATGTTTTCAGGAACAAAAACCCTTTGTTTTGAAAACAGTGTTTCTCACACTTGGCTTAGGCATGCATGAGGGAGTTAGTGAGGACTCGAGAAGGGGGAAAAGGTGAGTCACATCCTTATCCATAACATTTAGACATTCGAGTAGGATCATGAATTCACTTGAATGTGTGTGTTTTCCATTGCATGTGGATCTTAAAGGAGTAACCTGCGAAAAATTCAACTACTGGCATTGCCACTTATCGTGGGATCCTTCGTGCACAAGGAGATTCGTAGCATTATGCTCACTAGAGGCCTCTGGTAAAGAAAAGCCGACATGTTGCTTTGATTATATGTTTTTGTAAAACATGTATAAAATATTCTAATTGAAACTGTTGTAATATAGTTGGTTATATTTTGATGAGTATGGATGTATGGGCCCGACGTGGCCATTTTTACTCATGTTTGAGTCTCGGGTAGAGAGACTCATTTTGTGGCATTGAGACACTCAATGACTACATGTATTCCGCGAGTTGATGGGTTGTCAACAGACCCCCGGGTCGGGGTGTCACAGCTTGGTATCAGAGCCTAGGCTTATAAATACCTAGAGTTAGATGTCGGATACTAGAGTTATAGTTTAGTATCAGGAAGTTAGGTATACGATTACCTACGACTTAATGGGCACGGGTTAGATCATGTATTCATGGTGCATTCTGATGATTGTTGCATGATTATATGTTGTATGTGTTGTGTGATTGTATGCTTGGAAAATAGCATATAGGAAAATGTTGAACACTAGGGTTGAGAAAATATAACCTTAGGGCTCGGGTTTCGTGAATTACGGCGTAATGGTCCCGACTAATGAAAAAATAAAATATTTTGGATGGGCCGTTCCAGTTTTTGAAAATAAACAGGATGTGTTTTGTGGAATTCTGGAAGATTATTCCAGTTTTTACATAAGAAAAAGAGTTGTAATTAAACTCTTTTATACATTTTCTAGTGATTTGGTGAGTTTTCCAGGTTCCAGTAGCCTTGTAAAAATAAGGAATTTTTTTTATGTGGTTTACAGTGGGTAGAATAGAAAGAAAGTGTGTAGGGGACCAAACGGAGGGGCTACTACCCATTTTTGGTTCCTGGTCGCGACACAGCAAGCGGTGTCGTGACAAGGACGGCATGCATGCGCGTACGACAGGGCGGCTACGAGCGTAGCAACGTGCGACAGTGCGAGCGCACGCCCACGACATGGGTGTTACGCGCACAACATGTTTTTCCTTGGCCCCAAGTCGCGACATTAGTTTTATGTCGTGACATGTCTAGGCTAGGACAGGTAGGTTCTGGGTCGCGACATGATTTTTATGTCACAGACAAAGTAAATACGGGTGTCATGACACGGCCTCGCATCGCCGTTCTAAAGCCGCAAGGAGAGAAATCGGGTGTAGTGACACACTTTTTGCGTCGCGACAGAGAGCCAAGTGGTGTCGCGATTAATCGCTTTGATGTTGTGACATTGTTTGGAGAAAGTGCTGTCATGACATGGTTTTGGTGTCGCGACATGGGCAGGCTTGAGGCTTGGCAACGTGAAGTTTTGGCGTCAGAGGCAGATCAAATAATTCTGTCGCGGACACTTTTTTATGTCGCAACCTCGGGTTATGCCCGAGGTGTCGACACCAAAACTGACTCGGGCCGCCTGTGGCTGTTTGGTGTTGCGACCCCGTTTTGTGGTCGCGGCCAGGCCTGTTGGAGGTGGTTTCGTGACCCCATTTTAAGGTTGCGACCTGGTTTGTCCTGTTTGGGCTGAAGTGGTGTCGCGACATCGTTTTGATGTTGCGACACTGTTGGGCGAAATTGGTGTTGCGACATGGTCTAGGCCGCCTCAGCGGTGTCGCGACACGTGTGCCTCGTGTCACGACAGGCAGGCGTGTGGGAGCTCAAATAAGTGGCATACGTGTAGGCAAGGATCGACTAGCATGCAAGTACGACATGGACGCAATGTGCATGTGCGGGAAGGCACACGACTCCACCTATCGCAAAGGCGCCTCGTGTTGTGCACTATTTGGGTCACTATGTGGAACACTGTTAAAAAAAATATACAAAAAATGGAAAAAAATAAATTGTTTTTTTTATGTATGACTTAATATATGGAATGTTTAGCTTGCATTACCTATGAATGCCTTATATAGATATGAAAATTTTTTCTGTGAATAAAGTGGTTCTGGCTATTTACACCCTTGGAGATACTTCATTAAAACTCAACTTGCCACTTGACATGTGTAGATGGCTAGTCGATGGCGAAGACGTAGAGGTCGTCCACGAGGTGCTAGTTAAGCACCACCTATTTTCGGACAAGAGTCTTGCCGAGGCCGTAGGGATTGCACTACGCCATCAAGACAAAGCAGTACTGCAGCCGTGGAGGTTCGTTCCTGGGAGGTTCAAGGCACATCATCCTCCGATATTCACAAGGGGAGGCGATCTGATGGTGGCAGACCATTAGTTCCAACATATTGAGAAGGTATTAGAGGCCATGGGTATTACCTCCAATGCGGCCAGGATTAGACTAGTCGCGGTTTCTCGCCTAGAGGGCGGTAGTCCCAAGTGTGCAGGATCGGTTAAGACTCCTACGCACTTAGAGGCAATGACTTGGGCAAAATTCTATAAGCTCTTCATGGGAATGTATTTTCTTCTGCCACCGGCTAGACATGCAAAGGCCTGTGAGTTCTGTGAGCCGAACCAGGAGCTATGATTGTGATAGAGTATGTGGCCATGTTCATAGAGTTGGCTCGCTTTGCTGACGATTATGTGGTCACAGATGCGGCCAAGGTCAAGAGACTTGAGAATGGGATGAGATTGTCCATTCGGGGCAGGATTGTAAGACTCCGCCTACAGGACATGGACTATATGGTTGGGACAACCATGACCATAGAGAGAGAGATGGATGATGCACGGAGCACTTGGGATGCGGGTGCTAGTGGCAAGAGGAAGGAGAGTCAGTCTTTCCGCTCTCGAAAGAAGCCCAGGGCTTCTAGTTCACGTGGGTTCTAGCCGTACATCCAGCCAGGATAAGGTGTTTTCCAATGCAGACATGTGGTATGTTTCCATTGCCAGCAGCTCGGACATATGAGGAGGGGATTGCCCCTAGAGACAAGGACCCTAAGGTTTGGGGGAAGGGCAGTCCTAGTCAGTTGTGGGACAGGAGAGGATACAACTTATTCCTCCACACCCTAGTATGGGTAAGAGAATCAGCATCATCCCAGTCATCGCACGCGCATCTTTCGCTATTACGTATAAGCTGTAGGGCCGTAGATTATGGGCCAAGGCAGAGATAGGCCCATAGCAGGACGTCAGGATTCGTGGGCGTGTCTACTGATCACGCACCGGCTGAGTCAATAGATTAGCCGCCAAGGCTGCAAGGTACATTTCTTCTTGCTATCTCGTTTATAGGCAAGAGTGTTTTTTAATTCCTGCAGCATCAGATTCATTTATCGTTGCATCGGACAGGCGAGAGTCGGGCTCGAGGCTGAGACCTTAGTGGAGCCCATGTATATGAGTTCTCCCTTAGGGACTAGGGCGAGCATATATATGATATATCGGGGTTGAGAGCTAAAAATCTTCGGGATTTTGCTCACGATTCAGAGGTCATGGACATGTCGAGTTCGACACATCTCGGGGATGGATCAAGCACAATCTACAAAGTCGCCATTGATCAGAGCGAAGAGGGTTATCGCCACACACAGATGGTACTCTGTGTTACGCTTTCAAGGAGCCGTGACACGATGTTTTGCTGATAGATCAGGTAATGATTCCAAATGGAACGAACAATTGGTGGGTTGGCTAACTAGTCTTACCCTGGAGGACGAGGTGGGGATCGTACTGACCGCCGCATACGCGAGTACGAGGACGTTCTAGACGGAAGCACAAGATTACCTCCGCAGAGGATGTAGACTTCGTATTGAGTAAATGATTCCTCAGACGCTACCCATCTCTATGACTGATGCGATAGATGGCAACTTGAGTTACAGAGAACTCAGTATCCGTATATGCGAGCCATCGACAAGGAATTTATTAGATCGGCACTTCACCATGGGGCGCCGCCTGGCTATGGCGAAGAAGAAGAAAGAACCCTTCGACTGTGCATTGAGTACGCATAACTGAACAAGGCTAAGTGATCAAGAATCTAAGGGCCCATTGTCGCGATTGAAGACTCGGTTGATCAATCGAGACGAGCGAGTCTACCCAAGATAGCCTTCTACACCGGTTACCATCACCGAGGGTTAGAGACAGAGATCCCTAAGACAATGCTTCAGATACGTTATGGACACTTGAGTTTACTGGTGATACTTTTGATTGATGAACGAAGCAAAGATTCATGGATCTCATGCAGATGGTGTTCCAACCTCATCTAGATCGGGCTTTATCATAGCGTCTTTGTGATGACATTTGATATACTCCTACCGAGAGGGAGCATGAGGATCATTTGAGGGTTATTTTGTAAATATCGAGATCATCACCTTACGCCAAGTTTGTAAGTGCGTAGTTTTGGCTTACCTCAAAGGCCATAGTGCCGGCCTTGGGCGTCGCAGTAATCCCTAGCTGTCGAGGCCGTGATGAGTCGAGAGACTGGGTCGCTCGAGATACGAGTTTCGATTGGCAGGTACTATAGGCTAAGCTCATTGAGGACTTCTCCACTAGCAAAGCACCTGCGACAAACTCGACCCTAAGGAGATCAAGTTTGAGTAATGACTGGTGGCAGAAGGCATTCTGGGGAGTTAAAGAGGAGGCTTATTTCAGCACCTATTCGGCAGTCCAGAGAAGACAATGGGTACACGTGTATCATGGATGCTCTGGTCGGACTGGGATGTGTTTTGATGCAGTCCAAGAGAGTGGTAGCTTATGGTTCCCTCCAATTGAAGAATCATGAGCAAAATTACCCCACACATGACATGGAGTTGGCAGCTGTAGTCTTCGCCTTGAAGATTTGGCGCCACTACTTATATGGCAAACAATTTGAGATGTACTTAGACCACAAAAGTCTGAAGTATATTGTCACGCAACGGGACCTCAATATGAGGCAACGCAGATGGATGGAGTTCCTAGAGGATTATGACTTCATTTTTCATTACCATCTTATTAAGGCAAATGTAATATTTATGCACTACCGGAAGTCACGGGAGCACTGGCTAGTATAGCTCTCGGAGTGGCATGCTCAGATCAGGGGATAATTGTGGCTACAAAGATAGCGAAAGGTGCTCAGTGGCACGTTGGAGAGTTTAGTAGAAGCATCCCTCTTGAGCAGAGTACTGGAGTCCCGGTGACAGACGAGAGATAGTGTCCATCAGTGGACCGAGTATATCGGCACAGTGACTTGAGGGCTGACCATCCACGAGATGGTAGTCTCTTAGATAGGGATGGGTAGTGGTTCCTCGCTGACGATCTCGAGAGGAGATCTCAGGAGTTCCATCGTCTCCCGATTTGTCGCGGCATCTAGGGTGGTACGAAGATGTACTTAGATCTTCACGCCATTACTACTCTGAGAGGGATGAAGAGACACGATAGGACTTTGTTCGACGATGTCTCACGGTTAGCAAGTTAAGGTCGATTACTATTAACAGACTACTTCAAATCATTAGAGGCTAAGTGGAAGTGGAGCACGTCATGATGGATTTTAGACCTAATTAGACACTCGATGCCGCAGAGGCACAGACGGGTGTGGGCACAGTGGACCGACTCACGAAGTCGGCACATTTCCTAGCCATGCGGATGACCTTCACACTGGAGGAATTCTTCCGGTTGTATATCCGAGAGATAATCCGACTACATGGAGTTCCAGTATCCATAGTGTCGGACAGAGACCCGAGGTTTACAACGCACTTTTGGAAGAGTTTCCAAAAGGCTATGGGGACACGACTGACCATGAGTACAACCTTCCACCCACAGACAGATGGTCAATCAGAGAAGACCATAGAGAGGACACATACTACGAGAATGTGTCCTGAATCATAAGGGTAGCTGGGAAGAGCACTTTCCCTTAGTGGAATTCGCCTACAACAACAGTTATCAGGCGAGTATATAGATGGAACCCTATGAGGCATTGTATGGGAGGCCATGCAGATCATCTATTTGCTGGACCGAGGTGGGAGAGAGCTCCATTATGGGTCTGGATCTTATTAGAGACACCTCCGAGAAGGTGAGTTTGATATGACAGCGTCTTCTCACGGCTCAGAGTCGACAGAAGAGTTACGTGACATACGACGTCGACCTCTAGATTTTTAGGTTGGCGATCACGTCTTCTTGAAGGTGATACCTAAGAGAGGAGTGGTTAGGTTCTACAAGCGGGGAAAGCTGTCACCGTGGTTCATTGGTCCCTTCGAGATACTCGAGAGGGTGGGCATTATAGTGTACAGGTTAGCTTTGTCGCCTAGCATGTCAGGTGTTCATGAGGTATTCCACGTCCCCATGCTCCAAAAGTATACTCTAGATCCAGCCTCATGTGTTGGATCGGGAGATCGAGGTCAGCTACGATGGGGACCTTCGAGGATGCACTAGTGTGCATTATGGATGGGCCGATCAAGTTTTGCTGGCAAGACCATGAGGCTAGTGAAAGTACTGGCAACACCGCGGAGGAGGAGGCAACGGGAGCACGACAATTATATGGACCCGCTATCCCTTCTTTGCTTAGGGACGTATATACGAGTTTAGTCGTTTAATAATTAAATGACTAGTTTACATGCATGACATAGTGCACGTTGCATATGCATGTAATTTTTTGTGATTGTGTGGAATTTCGGGACAAAATTCTTTTAAGGGCGGAAGAATGAAAGACATTAGAAAATTCTAATTTTCTGAAAAAGATTAAAATTGTAATTTCGGTCAAAATCCGAAATTTTTCTAGATCTCAGATGACAAAACAGACTTCACCGTTGGAATCGTCTCATGAAATCTAGCTACCATGTCGACTACACCCGAGACAAATTGAATTTCAAGTTTTCGAGGCACCGAGTGGGAAGTGACACTTAAGGCAATACTGTGAGTGGCTCAAGAGGTGCCATGTGTCATGTGCAAAATGAATCAAACATGAGCTCAAATGGGACCCATGAGAGACATGTGGCAACATGTGATTGGGTGAAAATCAATGGTAAAATGGATATGGATAAATCTGATTACTGAAGTGACTAAGGGCACAGAGAGAAGACACCCTCGACCCACTCTCACCAACTAGTTAGAGGAGCAAACCGAGAGGGGAGAGAAGGAAGAAGAAGAGAGTTTTAGAGAGAGAAGCTCTCACTTTTCTCTAGACTTCCCGACAAACGGTCCGTCAAACTCCGGTAAGACAAGAGGCAAAGTAGATCCCCACTGCAAGAGATACGCGTGGGTACCGGTATTGAGGAGTTTCGACAATTCCGAGAGGTAGGGGTTTTCTCCTACTTGATTTATTCTTTGGTTAAGAGCCATTTTAATGGTTAGGGATGTTCGAGGGAATGAATGGTCGCTCATCTTGCTCCAAAACTTGACCTGAGTGAGGAACTTGTAGTGGGTTTCTGACAAATTCAACTCGACCATGGATCGTATGTGTTGCTTGTGTGTCGATATGTTATTGTTATGATTGAATAACATGTTGTGTTGTTGGTGTGATGCCTTGGGCAGTTCCAAGATGGACTGCCGGATTGTTTATTAGCCCATGTGAGTTAATTTTGGTGTTATTGCTATGAACGAATAACATGTTGTTTGTGTATGATTTTCGTTAATATATGCATGTGTGATATATTAACATGAATTATTTTGAAATGGCATATTGCATTTCATATGCACTAAGGTAACCTAGAACAGTAGGTATGAGTGCATGACATGAGAAACATGGTTTTTCAAATGAATTTCATGGGAAGATTTTCCAAAGAATCGCCGAGAGTCGTCTACCAGTCATCTCGAGATGACCAATGACTGCTTCGTAGAGTTATCCAAACAATTCACCTCAAGGGTTTTTTAATAGAATTTTATCGAAAATTTGCATATTATGTTTTCGCAGAACAAAAAACTTTGTTTTGAAAACAAAGTTTCGCATTACCTCGCTTAGGTACGCGTGAGGAGTCAACAATGAGGCTCAAGAAGTGGGAAATGGTGAGTCACATCCTCATCCATAACATGTAGACATTCGAGTAGGATCATGAATTCACTTGAATGTGTGTGTTTTCCATTGCATGTGCATCTTAGGTGGGGAGTAACCCAAGTAGGAAAATTCAACTACTGGGCATTGCCCACCCCCACACGGATCCCCTTTTCAGACAAAAAGTAAAGATTCAAGAAGACGACGCCTACCAGAGGCCGCTGAGAAGAAAGCCGACATGTGGCTTTGATTATATGTTTTTGTAAAACATGTATAAAATATTCTAATTGAAACTATTGTAATATAGTTGGTTATATTTTGATGAGTATGGATGTATAGGCCCGACGTGACCATTTTTACTCATGTTCTAGCTCTCAGTGAGAGACACTCATTTTGTGGCATTGAGACACTAATGTCTACATTTATTTCGCTGGCTGACGTTGTCAACGGACTGGCCTGGCGCTACAAGTTCTCGCTGCGACATAACAACCGGGTCATGACAAAAACATTTACAACACTAAGAGAGGGCACAGAACATCAGAATGAGGTTGTAACGAGAACCAAGCTCAGGCAACAAACCTATGTGGCGGCTTGAATTTCGGTCGATGAGAGATGATGATAAAGAGAAACATTGTTGGAACAAGACAAAAACTGAAAATCACGTGACTTTAAAACCGGGTCAGGACAAAGATAAGTCAACTCGAATAAAGAAAGTCCCGCCGCGACATGAAATACGGGTCGCGACACGAAGACAAAGCAAAGGCAGAAGATTCTATGTCACAATTAAAAACTAGGTCGCAATAGGAAAATATACCGTATGCAGTGTCGCTGAAGGATTGCGGTATTAGGAGCCACACATGCAAACATCCTCAACATTGGGAAAAATCCTGTCTAACATAAAAATGAAGTTGCAACAAGGAAACAAAGCATGAAGGCAGCACTCGCTATGACATAATTTTTTGGGTCATGTAATCGAGATGACAATATTATAAGATAAAGAAACATAATTAGAATAGAAATTTTGTAGCAACAAGAAAAGTCAATACACACTAACGAAGAAGCAAATATATCACTGTCGTGACTAAGAAAACATCGTCACGACTGGAAATCCAAGGAAGAAATACAGAAAAACAGTCGCGACATACAACTCGCTTGATGTGGGCTTCAAGGACCCGCAACAAAAAGATATAAAACTCGTCGCGACTGAATTTCTAAGTCACGATAGAGAAGGCAATTCTGGGCTAAAATGCTTAGGGATTCACACATAGCCTTAAAGTTATAGCCCAAAATTTTAAGGCTCTATAAGTAGAAACGACTACGGAAAGCAAGGCAACAATAATAACGACAACTGTGAGTACTGGGAGCTGAGGACTCTTTTATATTATATTTTTCTTTTCTTTTCTTTTCTTTTCTTTTCTTTTTATTATTCTTCTTATCTTTCGTATATTAGAGTAGCGTAGGATTTTTGATTAGTTTACTGGACCTGAAACAATGATTTGTTCAGAAGTTTTGAAATTGAAAGTTAATGCTGAAATTCATTTACGATTACTGTTTGAATTTAATGAACTCGAGACAAAAGATGGAAATCATTTCTTTAGTTGATTGCAATTGCAGTGAGATTTTCCTGATCAGTATTTCAATGTATGTTGTAATCCATTTTTTGAGAACACAACTTCCACTGGGAAAGATCTGATGTTAGTCATGGTCTTTTCTGCACAATGAGAAGAAAATTTCCTGAGTTGAATGTTGAATTTATTTGAATGGTGTTGTTTTTTAAATTGATTGTTCCCAATTTTAGTAGCTAATACCCATGAGTGAGTATCAACTGCTCCATTTCCGTGGACGCTCCTTCGAAAGTGACACAGACGGAGATTCGAGAGCCTAGATCAGTTACTTCGAGGGTATGTTAGATCAATATTGAAGAACTAATGAGTTCGAAGGTTACTTAGATAAATCCTTTCAATTTTCTCATGGTTTGAGAATGGGTTGAGTGATATATCAATTTAATCAATTAGAGATCTCTTCGTCCGAAGAATGATCTTGGATCCCGTGTTACATGAGATTTAATCAAGGAAAGAGAAACTCTTCAAATTTTAAGGAAGAGACACCATTCATTTCAGGAATCTAGCACCGTCTGGCTCTCGAAGCAAGAAATCATAAATATATGAAATGGTATAAGTATTGGAAAAGAAAATTACCCGCATCTTACAGAGAATTCGAATTATGAGTAATCGATTAGAATCATGTTCTTAGAGACAGTCATGAAATTCCTCACCACAAGTATGGTTAGAGGAGGAATCCAAACTATACTGCCTTTGCCTCTTGACAAATTCATCTCCAACTCAGGAGAAAAATAGAATGAGATTATGACGCAAGAATTGATAATTTCACAAGAAGTGAAATCCCAATGTCTACCCAACACACTCGTTCACCCAAATAATATTTAGGATTTATTTTTCTTCCTTTATTTTAAATTTAGGATTCAGTTATTGAAATTCTTAGTAGGTTACTAAATTTTCTCTAAACTGGAAGTTTAAATAGTGTAGAACTTGAGTAGTTGTGGTAGTTGAAGTTTAAATCATTTTCAATCTTCGGGAATTTTATATTCAGACTTAGATCCACTTTATTACTTGTACGCACCTATGCACTCAAGTAGCTTTTAAGACTCCACCAAATTTTTAAATGAGTTTAGTGACAAAACAACTCTTCTTATGAGCATACAGTGTATATTTTGGTCTTATCAAGTTTTTGGTGCCTTTACCTGGGATTCTAGTTAGTCTTTGGTAATAGTAGTGGGAATTTGTCTATAGGCATATAGCATTTTGGTCTTATCAATTGGATGAACAAAATCTAGGACATGATAGACAAGACATTAGCATATAAAGAGCTTCCAGATTTTTTAAGGTAATTATGTTTGTGGTTATGTGAGACCCCTAAAATCCATTCCCTGTGCGAGGTAAAATTAATTTTGATCAAAACTCAAATTTTCTAGATTTCGGATGACAAAACGGACTCCACCGTTGGAATCGTCTCGTGAGATCTAGCTACCATGTCGAATTTCGTTGGATTCCGAGGTGGTCGGAATTTCACGCTGAGACGTGGTGCCTGAATGACACATGGTAAGGTAAGGGGATGGGCAGGATTAGAGGGCTGCCACGTGGGAGGAGACCAAATGCCAATCAATTGCATGTCCTCATGAGTAATACTGGAAAACAAGATAATCCATGGTCCATTATTCATACAAAAGTGGGTCGAGTAAAGTCAACTACGAGGGGTAAACTTGTAATTTTAAGGAGAAGACATCATCTTCTCCACTTTCATTCCATCTTGGTTGGTTGTTTGACGGGCAAGCTGCTTAACGTATTTCTTGTATATATAGTGCCTAAATTTCATGATCTACTACTACTGACTGTTTACATTTCAAATAAGAAGAGGCAAGTTGATCTACACGCCGTAGGCTACGCGAGTACCAGGATTGGGGAGTTTCTACAAACTCCTCCGAGAAGGTAGGGTTTTTCTCTCCTACTTGCTTTACTTTGCTTAAGGGCTTGTAATAGATGGGGATTTGTTGAGGCCCCGGAGGGAGCCAGGGTCTCGGGTCTCCAAAAGATTTGGACCAGTGGACAACCATTGGGTGGCTCGATACCCATGGATCGCTTGTGCACTCAGGTGATGTGTCATGCTACGGTGAATAATACGTTGATTGTGAAATTGTGGGTTGTTCTGCAAGACGAACTGATTGTGCCTTAGCCCATGTGAGCTAAGTTTATGTTATTATTATAAACCGAATAACATGATGTATGGGATTTAAATTCCGGTTAACATATGCATGAGTGATGTATTAGTACGTGTCAGAGTGTCGGGTGTGCCATTGCATTGCACATAGGTGGGGAGTAACCTAAGAGGGAATTCACCATCGGCTTTGCCTACCTCGTCAGGACCATTTTTTCAGATATTGAAGACGCATCGTGATGGGACGTGATCCGGTTTTAGAGGTTAAGAACGCCAAGATGGCCTTATTTTGTATTTCTTTTGTAAAATTTCAGCTGTGAGACCCATTTTTGTATAAATTGTGGCCAAATACAACTTGAAATGAATCATCTTTTGTATAAAATATATAATTGTAGCTGTATTTGGATGTGCGGCATTATCGAAATGCTTACACATGTATTTGCCTCATGATCGTGAGACACGTAGATTTCCGCGGGTCGACGGCAGTCAACCTTGACTTCTGCTCAGGGCACAAAGATACTAGCCTGGGGCCTGGCAGTGGAACCACTCGAATGGGTACCTGCTCTCATTGGGCCCTGCGCCTCACTCCTTTAATTTTATGTGAAAAGAAACCCCCTCGTGAGCTAGGGGATAGTCAGAATTTGACACCAACCCTCCGTCGGAGGGCCAGGGGTGAGGACCCGTGATATAAGGCGTCTTGTTCATTTCTGACGAGGTGGTCCAGTTGCCCTCACAAAGGCCTGCACGGGGATCATGAGGCTAGATACCCGGTAGTTCCCACTACCAACCCGGCTACTGAAATGCAACAGCCGGGAACTACCTCAACGGCATTCGCTCATGATCCTGTGCCCGACCCACTGAGGCGTAAAGAAACCCCCGTGAGCTAGTGATACCAGGAAGGACCACCCCTCGTCTGGGAGTGGGCTGTGGCAGGCCCTTACACTATTAACATAAATCCTGTAAATACAAATCTGAACACTACAATCCCTAACTTGAAAATAAGGGTTAACTAATTTATGGATCTTAAATATATCCTTAAACACAAGAAAATTATTCAGCCTCCAAGTAATCCTCCCATCCAAAATATTCGTGCTCGACTAAAAATAGTTGTCAATTGAGACCTTGTTTCATTGTTATCTTGAAAAACTGTGAAGCTTTCATCCAAGAGACGGATATTGGCTAGAATGCTCCACCACAATTGAAAGCCCTCGTATATGCTTGATATCATCGACAGAAGCAACACCAGCTCCTCCTCCGGCGAAGTCAATGAAGCAAGGGACGAACAACAACAACAACAACAACATGAAGCAAAAGAAGAAGAAGAAGAAGAAGAAAGCCCCTTTTTTGGATACCGGTTCTCTGGCACCAACCGATACCCCACCGCCACTACTAACACCATCACATCGCACGATTTCTCAATCCTCTGACATAAAACATCATTCGCCATCGAATTGTTACTCTAACTCAAGAATCCTCCTCCATGAAATCTGCAACATCATCGACAACCTTCGAATGCCCCTTCCCGCCAAGCATGACACTGGGCCTTTAACTTTCTTCCTGGCGTACTAACTACATTGAGAATCGGAGCAGGACACCACCGTTTTATGGAGGAAGAGGAGGAGTGAGAAAGGATCGAGGGAGATTTCATCCATGCGATGTCCTCGTTGCGACGCCATCAAGTTACATACAGACTACGATTGCATTCTCCAAAGCATGAGTGACGAAGAGGGATCAGACTTCACGAGAGACGCCCCTGCATTCACTCTGGAGTTGTTGCTTGAGGTTGAATTTGAAAATGAAGCTCTGCAACTTCATTATTACAGAAGGCATTTCTCAATGTTCTGAATTCATAGAGATTAGGATTACAATTACAATTACAATTACAATTAAGGGGCTCTTCGTTGGAAAATAGAAAAATTAGGGGATTTTGGCTCTTTCCCCATCAGCACCAAGTCAGATGATGATGTGGAATCATTAAGGGTATTTTTGTCTTACCAAATGATATGTCATCAACCTCAATTAGAGTAGATATATGGGCGCTTTATTAAATAAGGGGCTCCCTCACACCCGAAGACATAATTCCTTCTTTTTTTTTCTCTCTCCCTTCCTTCTCCCCTCCCCACATCCAATTGGACCCACCCTTTCCAACCCCAATCCCACCTACACCTACACCCTAAACCTAAATCCCCACAAGTTTATATTTTTATTTTTTATTTCCTTTTTCTTTATTTTTAATTTTTTTTATAACTAATCACTTTATTCAAAATATAGCAAAAAAGATAGTCAATTGACTTTGATTAAACCAGATAGGAACATGACCCATGAGGGCACCACCAAATATTGTAGATGAACCTACGAAAGAAGAAGTTGAGTATATAATAACTGACGGCACTACTAAGCAATTTTACTACATCCACTGCACGAGTGGAACTTAGCTCATAGAAATGGCTAAACCCGAGAGCTGTGCAAGATGGAACGGGTCGAGACTTAGGATTCGAAGACCAAACCCCCTAAATCTTTTTTTTTTTTTTATTAAAATCTATTTTTATCATTATTTATAAAAAAAATAGAAATGTTAAATATTTTAATATAAATAAAATATTTTTAAAATATAAATAAACTATTCATTACTTTTAAATTTTATTAAAATATTATTTTAACTTTATATATTTATTCCATTAAAATAGGATTTTTATTGCTTTAAAAATTTTAATATTCTTAATTATAAATAAAAAGAATGGTCACTATTTAAATATTTAGTTTTCTTGAAATTTTAAATTCTTTATTCACATAAATTAAAATTTAATTTTAATAAATATTAAAAATAATGAATAGTTGATTTATATTTAAGAAATAAATTTTGATTTTTTATTTAATATTTTTTTTATAATTAAATACTTTTTTGCTACAATATAATAAACTGGTTTTACCCGATCTCAACCACACTTCGTATGCCCTATTTTTTTGGAAACATTTAGTACTCTATCATATGAGTTAGGAATGGTGACAAACATAAAAAATAAAAATAATCGATATTTTTATTTATTTTTTAAATTAATGTTTAATATTCTATAAAAATTCTAAAATAGATTCAAAAAATATAAAATATCATCAATATAAAAGAAAATAAACTATGTATAAAATATTATAAAATATATAAAATATATTTATTAGTAAAAATATTAAATATTTAAAATAAAAACTAATTTTGGTAATGAAATAATTATATATAAAATAAAAATAAAAATTTAAAATCATGAATAGGTTATTCATATTAAAATATTTAACATTCTACTTTTTTTTATATAGATAATACTAAAATTATATTTTAATAAAAAATTAAGATATAAAAAAGGAAAATAAAAAGCCTTGTAGGGGCGAGTCTAGGTGGGGATGTGGGAAAGAGAGAGGAGAGAGAGTGCCACTTTTCAAGTGTATTGTGGGCAATTTAATGTTGAAAAGCACCATTTTTCAAATGAAATCCCCAAAGCACAAAAATTTCGGTAGAGTCAACTTTCAATCATGGTTTTTTAATTATTTTACTCTTTGGGAATGTTAACCTTCTCCCTCATTCTTATATAATAAAGAGAAATAAATAAAATGAGTTTGAATAAATACATAAAATTAATTTATTAAGTTTTAACATATATTTTTATTTATCTCAAAATCATTTTTCCTTTTATTTTTTCCCTTTATTTTTTTTCATTAGTACTTTTTTCGTTTCAAACAAACAAGAAAGAGTAATGAATCCAAAAAGATTTAGAGCTAGCATATCTAGAACCCCTTTTGGAATATTAGAAAAAAAAGGGGGTCATCAACTCTTCAATGAGTTTTAACAAGACATTAAAAACATCTGTCCATCATGTTTAACCTACGTGAGAGACACACTCCCACCCTTCCAAATGCTGGGTGTGCTCTACCACTCCATGTAAATCCCCGCCACTCCTAACGACTCAGAAAACTCCCGTGAAGTGAAGTCGATTGCTTGCTAAACCTCCTATAAAATCTTTCTTTTATTTTAAAACTTAGGATTTTGTAAAATCTTAGCAATGTGAAAATTTCCTAAGAAGATGACTACCGCACATAGTCTAATTCCAACCTGTATACATCCAATTTACACTATATTATCCAAATATCCAAACATGGCAACTTGACATACCAACATTCTCAACTAACTATGTACATACATATGTCCCATTATACAATTTCAAAGTATGTTCTTACAAAATATAATTAATACGGCACTTAAAGCGATGTGAGGACCAATCTGTGCTCCGGCGTCTTTAGCATTACTGTGCACAGAAAATAGTTTTAAAATGGGAAAATTAACAGGCTAAGCGAGCTCAGTGAGTGTATGTTTTATAAAAGGTTTGAACTTTTAGGGCTTGTCAAAATGTAAACTATTTCTTTTAAATTATTTTAAAAAGCTTTTCTTTGCTTTGCTTGTTTAAAGAAGTTTCAAAGCTTTTCTTTGCCTTGCTTTTGTACTTACTTGCTTTATTTTGCTTTTCTTCGCTTGCCAAAACTCTTTATTTCTTGTTTTGGCAGAGTTTATAAAGCTTCTCATAATTTTCTTGCTTGCTTGCTTTATCATACTTGAAAGTTCTTAAAACCTTTACAAACCTTTGCTTTAAAAAGTTTCTCAAACTTTTTCATAAAAATAAGGAGCTTGAGCTCAACCATACTTTGAAAATAAAACCCGCGGGAGCTTGGCTCAGCGATCGTTTGAAATCTAAGCGGAACTGGGCTCGACCGTTTGCTAAACTCTCAGGAAGCCTTGGCGACGGGAACAAATAGTTGATTTTTCAAAACGACATATCTGTGCTTATAAACATCAACCAATGGAGGCCTATTTTTGCTTACTTTACCTAATTGTTTCTGGGAACCTGTACTCAACCGTGCGGTGGAAGGACGCTGTCCGCATCTACCTTTTTCCGGTGACTATAATTGGAGGTGACCTAAATTATTAGCCATCGCACTTAGCAGTTAGCGTGTCGCAAAGTCTAGCTAGCACATAAGGCCTGTTTTCACAAATTTTCTTTTTGCTTGCTTGCTTGCTCTTTGAAAAATGGTTTTACAATTCAAAACCCTTTTACTTGCTTGCTTGCTTGCTTGGAAAATGGTTTAATACTTCAAAACCATTTGCTTATTTACTTGATTGCTTGAAAATGGTTTAATACTTCAAAACCATTTGCTTATTTACTTGCTTGCTTGAAAATGGTTTAATACTTCAAAACCATTTGCTTATTTACTTGCTTACTTGAAAAATGGTTTTACCATTTAAAACCAATGCTTGCTTTTCCAAAATGGTTTAACTCAAAACAATTTACTTTCATTTCCATCATGGCTTAAAATCGAACCATTTGCTTACTTTTCAATTACAGGTGTGATTGGATGCATCCAGACCATTACTTGCTTTCTAAACTCGTTTCTTTCTTTGCAACATGGTTTACAATCAAAACCATTTAAACACCAGTGTAAAACAGTTTATAATAATAATAATAATACACTAGTATTTGGAAAATGAGTTTAGAACACTCACCTCTTTGCTTGCCAACGGCACGGAGTTCTGCTTATCCCGCCTTTACTTTGGCACAACTCAAGCAGAATACGGCGACAAATAAATCGCGCATAGCAACGTACTTCTAGACTTAGTCACCTCTTCATACTCTTTTAAAGATAGGTTCTGAGGTTCTATTCAACTGGAATCACCCAATTGACACGAAACTGGGATTACGTCAAGCTTGACCGGACTACTCTATGTCCAAAGCTGATGCAGGAATTTTCTTGCACATGGCCGCACGGTGAATTGCAGGCCATAGGGATCAGGTGACGATTCCTACTTCTGGTTTGTTTCTCCTTGAAGGTCTATTTTATCGTAGCCATGAATCCTCTGTCGGGATAAGAAATGAGGAAGTTATGGCTAAAATCGAGAAAACTGGTCGAAAGCTTGGGGAAAACCATGGGTTGTACCGGTACAACTCCCAACATCTGGGTGCAAGTTGGCCAAAAATGATCAGAATGCAAAATGTACCGGTACAAGTTCAACTTGTACCGATACAAGTCTCCGAAAAGTGCCCAGAATGGTATTTTCTTTCCCTTTTTCCATATGTTTGATATGATTCAACTGCAGCCATTATAATTCATAATACCTCGAAAACTAACTTGGAAATCATCTAAAAACAACTCACAACGTTTGAATTGGTGCTTTGGAACCTCAAAACACAAAACCTTGGGTATTCAAAAACACTACCTAAGGTCACAATTCTTCTACACATCATGTGAATTTGATGATTCCAAGTTTCTTTTACATCAATTGAGGTTTTACTCACAACCCCAACAAATCAAAAAGGTTTGTGTGTTCTTCACACAGAAACCTAGACAAAGAACATCAATTCTCCTTACCAAAGCCTAGAAAGAAATCCAATACTTGATTCTAAGACAAAGGCATACCTGATTGCTGAACCTCTCCTCTTCCTTCTTCTTCCTTCTTCTCTTCCTCTTGCTCTTGGCTCTCTTCTCACTCTCCACCAAATACGTGAACCACAACCTTTTGGAGACGAATGAAATTTTGTTTTTTAATTTTCTTACTTTTAAAATATCAACTTTTCCAATTAATTTGCAAATAACCCTCATCTTTTAATTATTGCGGTGTAACTTATTTAATTTCACCTACTATGGCCCCATCTCTAATTTGTTTAATTTTATATCCATTTGCTTAATGACCATTATCTTCTTGGTTTAATATTATAATTAGGTTCATCAAACTTTCATTTCTTTACTTTGGTCTCCACGATACTACAATATGACATGTTGCACCTGCACCCCTCACAGGTATCATGTATTGTACACTCTCTCTCGGAATGAAGGTGTTACAAAATCCTCCTCACTTAGAACGTTTGGGTCATAGAAATGACTAACCTCGAAACAAGAAGGAACCATACCCTGTTATTGGAAAATAAGTGAGAATGTGATGGGCGCATACGGGCCTGGCTCCCCAAGTAGTTGCCTCCTCTCATGATTCTTCCATAAGACTTTAACTAATGGAATCACTTTGCTTCTCAACACACGTTCCTTGTGATCTCTGATACGCACGGTGTCTCTTCATAAGTCAGATTCTCCTTTATTGCCATGGTTGCTCTCTGTTATGTGAAGGATCAGGAATATATTTCTCAACATTGATACATGGAATGTATCATGAATCCTTGATATGGCTGGGGTAACTTCGAATTTGTAAGCTCTTTGGCCGCTTTTACTCACGATCTCATAAGGTCGATATACCTCGAGATTGCTTGCCTCTTTTCCCAGATCTCGTCGCCTTTCCAGGTGAAATCTTCACTTGGTCACCTATCTCAAGCGCAGTCTCTACGGCAGTTGTCACTTTGCTTTCTACGTCTATCTCTTCTTTATCTTTAAGTTATCGTGAACAACTTTCCACTTTCTGCGAAGTGATCGTACTGATTCGAGCCTACTAGTCTTCTTTCTTAACCTATCCCAACCACAAGGAGTCCTGCATTTCACGTATCTGATTGCCTCGAATGAACCATATCTATCTTGGCAGTAGCTATTGTTGTAGGCAAACTCCATTAGTGCCAAGTGGTATCCCAAACTTCCTTGAATTCCATTACACAACTCATTATATCCTCTAACGTGTCGAATAGTCTCTACATTGTCCATACAATGGATGAAATGATGTCTTCAAAGTGGCCGTTTTCTTATTGTTGCAAGCGGGCCAAACACGGATGTGAACACAGGTCTCGATCGACACTATCGACGGAACCCCATGAGTCTCACTATCTCATCTACATAAAACTTGTGACTTTTCCTAAGAATCCTCAACATTAGCGGTAGGAAATGGCTTGGACTTTGTTAATCGATCTACTATCACCCATATCGCATCGCGTTGCCTCGCGGTCGGTGGAAGACACGTAACAAAATCCATAGTGATCTTTTTCCCATTTCCCACCACTTTGGAATGAGAATGAGTGTATCTTCCTGCGAGCCTCGATGCTTTCACCTTCCTGTGTGAGTTAGGCACACAAACAGAAACTGCGATTTCTTTCTTCATCCATTCCACCCGGTAATGTTCTTTGAGTTACGTACATCTTGGTACTACCTGGATGCATAGCATCAGCAGATGAATGTGCTTCTTCCATAATTTCTCTCTTGATTCGTCATACTCACAGCTTTTTACATTCTACATCCTTTCAGCATCATGTCATCATCTCTAATCTGAAACTACTTTCTTTCCTTTTCTATCTCTTCTTCGCTTAATCATCGTGGATCTTTGTGGCCGCCTGCTAGAATCCGGTCCACTATAGGAATGATCTAACATGAAATGTGGCTAACAAGGCTCGAGTCCTCAACCTCGATATCACCCTAAAGCTCTCAGATCCTGATAGTGGAAGATAACCCGATCTCATGTGAGACAAGAACTCTGCGGTCGCCTACTCAGGAAGCATCCCTTTCGACATTAGCACTGCGGATGGTACTCGATGAATGCATGATCATGTAGTCCTTAATCAACTCAGCCATCTTCTTTGCCTCGAGGTTTAACTTCTTTTTTGGTGAAAATATATTGAAGACTTTTTATGATCTGTAGATCCTACAAAGAACACCATATAAATAATGTCTCCTTATTTTCGATTGCAAACACGGCGCTACAAACCACAAGTCTCGTGTGTCGGGTAATTCTCCTCATGCTTCTTTAAACGTCACGAGGCATATGCAATCACCACCCATATCGTTACTGCGTCGAACACAACCAGGCCTTGGAAGTATACTATAAACCGCAATCCATCTCTTTCATTGGGTAAAGCTAGAGAGCGAGGGCATAAATCGTCTATTCTTCAACTCTTGAAGCTCTTTGTGGGCATCTCTGATCACTTAGCATCTTTTCTTGTCGGCTTGGTGATTGGGGTGCTATCACGGAGAACCCCTCGACAAACTTCCTATGGTACCTGCCAATAAAAGCTCACGACCTCGACACATTCTTTGGTGGTTTTCCAATTTACCCTTTGCTTCTATTTGCAGGGATCCACACTCACCTACGCTGAAATTACGCCAGGAACGCCACCTTGCCGACCGCGACACTTGCTCAGCAGCATATAGCGTCTCTCCGCGGGATTACGTAATACAATCCCTCAGTTACTCTGAATGTTCTCTGAACTGAATACTAAGATATCATCAATAAAAACTATGTGAACCTATCCGAGATGCGGTGTACTCGGTTCATCAAATCCGCATAAGCGACTATAGGAGCATTAGTCGAACCAAATGTGTCGCCAAAACTGTATGTCAGTGGCGTGTCACGAATCTTGTCTTAGGTACATCCACTCTCACGAACTCTCAGCGATGATATCCCGACCCTCAATCTATCTTGGGATGTGCTGAGATCATGGAGTTGATCAAATAACTCCATCGATCCTGAGGTGGATGCGATTGCGGATGGTAGCTTTCTGTTCAGTGCTGTAATCTATACTGGCATGAGCTCATCTTTCTTTTCACGAAGAGGCGGAGCTCCCCATGGGAATGGCGGAGTCTAATAAATCCTTACTCAACAATTCTTCTAGCGGGCCTTAAGCTCCCTTAGCTCTGAAGGAGCCATCCTATAGGAGGAATGGAAATGGGCTCGATCCACGGGAGGATCAAATCAATGAGTGAACTCCGCTCTCTTTACGAGAATAAACACACTTAATATCATCAGGGAACATGCGGGAACTCTCTAACAGTGGAATCATCCAATATAGTCCCTCCCTTCCGGTCTCCTACATAGATAGATAACCGACATCCATTAACGACATTTCACGTCTTTGTCATGGCGGAGATCATGAAGATAACTCTCGTAATCCTGCGAACTTTACCTCAATTTCCACGGCATGTTCGACTTTGCCTTTATAACAATCTAATGTGGCTCTATGGCGACGGCCGATCCATGCAGGAAACCATCGAAGTCCCTCATATCTAAAGCTACAGATCGGCCCGAACTCATCCCTCATTCGAACTCTACTATCTCGACTACTCTGCTCCTCTGCGATTAACGGATCTCAATGGAGAAACTCCCTAACGCGAGCCCTCTAATGGTTGGGTCTCTATAAAACGATCTAAGAATGGCTTGGATGCAAATGAATCTGCGTAGCTCTGGGTCCCACTAATGTATAAGCATCATGCTCAAGGATAGATAATACCCATGAGCCCGTGGGAGTACGCATGCGCATCTTGTTGAGTCACGACATATGCTGGCTGAGAAGCGGAATACGTATGTATCCCTAGAACCTTGCCTCTACCTACCACCACGGTCACCTCTACTGCGGTGTCTTGGCCCCTCGCACAGGAGAAGCCTCTCCGTCGACTTTATTATTGCTAAATCTACGATGCGGGTATTCGATGGCCAGCGATGTCTCACTTTGATTAGGCGAGGACACTCCTAATAAAATGGCCTTCTTAGCCCTGATGGAAGCTTACCCGTGCGAATCTCACACTCCCCATGGTGTCCTTCGACACATTTGACAAACGGAGGAATATTACGCGGGTGCCACTTGCCCCCAACAGTGAGGCCTCGATCTGACTAGAGATAGCTCTCGACTTACCTCGGCCTCTACTCTTCCTCTGCCCTTGTTCCTCTTACCAGCGTATTGTCACGAGCTTTGTTGGGACGTGCTGGTGCCTCCTCTTACTCTTTCACGCCTACTCGATACATGGGCATGGTACTTTGCTCGACTCTCGGGCGGCCTACACTAAGTCCCAATCTATTCTGGCGGACCCGCGATAAATGCACTCGTCAGAGTCTTTGTAAGTCCACAATCCGCCTCTTGCACTTAGGGACTTCATCTGCGGCTGTGGAACCAATCTAACTAGTTAGGAACTTCTTCTCATACTCGGATCTTGAACGTAATTGTACATTCTAACGAAAAACTCATTGAATCATATGACTCAAGGAAAGAAATAATCGGTGAATTCTTCTTGAAATTAGTCCCATGCTATTCTATCGGGATATCTTCTTTCTGACATCCCACAGTCTTTAGCCATGTCTTCCATCGAAGCCGGAAAAACAGAACTCTTTGCTCATACGTGCGACCAGCCCAACTCCATAAACTTTGTTTGCAGGTCTAGCACAACAGTGCCACGGATCCCTGCGCCATCGCGCCAAACGGCGCCCGATTTACGTACTCTTTCTATTGACCTCCGGTTCTTCCATAACCTCTCTGGGTGGCGGTGGGGTTCTGCCGACGCTGTCGATTAGCTATTGCTACTGTCGTGCAATGCATTGCCGCTGCTCTGCCCGTAAACATTCACGGTACTTGAGCTCCTTAAATTGGTAGCAGATGGTCGACGACGCCTGGCTAACGGAGGGTGATTCATAGATCATTAGTGGAACACCTTTCGTGTTTCATCCTACCAGTGCTTAGGTGCCTGGAACCTTCTTGGAATAACTCTCTAGGGCGACCTCTCGTCCTCTTCGACTTTATAGTGCTGAAATTCCAAAAATATCAATTGTTTAATACTTTGAATCACTTGATATGTATGTACTCTCTAAAGTTGGAATATGCATGGTTGCCAATACTTAATAACATTACCAACTTTGCTTGGTATCTCTCCTCATGTCCTAGGTTGTATATACAACCTGCTCACGATACCAACTTGACACACCCCACCCCACTCGACGGGTGTGTAGACCTCATAATCGACCGTTACCTCTAACGACTAGAAACTCCTGTGAAGTGAAGTCGTATTGCTTGCTAAAACCTCCTATAAAAATCTTTCTTTTATTTTTAAAACTTAGGATTTGGTAAAATCTTAGCGTGAGGAAAAAACACCGACATGTAATTTGCACATAGTCTAATTCAAATCTTGTATACATCGATTTACAACATGTCCAATATCAAACATAGCTGACGGCTGACACATTCTCTGACAACTATGTACATACATATCCATTATACAATTTCAAAGTATGTTCTTACAAATAATTAATACGACACTTAGGCGATGCCGAGGACCAATCCTATTGCTCGGCGTCTTGCGTGCACGTACGATTAATGCAAAGTGCAATTTTGAACCACATATTAGATAGGTTTTGAGTGCTTTTAGCGTGTCATGTCATTTATACCAATTGAAGTGTTCTAGTCTTCTTAGTAGCACTTATGCCATTTAGAGGGTATTTTTGGTTGTTTTGCGGGTATTTGTGCACTCTTGGAGTTCAATTTCAATACAAAGGATGAATCATGAAGTTGGAATTCAAGTCTCGGCCTGACTTGACCCCGAAATCAATGCGAAAAACAAGGCAAAGTGAAGAGTGATGCGGTTGAAGCGGGATGAAACGGTGAAGGATCAACAATGCGAATTTTCACTGACTTGCGAAAAATTTCGCTGAATTGCGAAAATTGTAACCTTTCAGCGAAAATTCGCAACAGCAATGCAAATTTCGCTGAACCACTCAAATTTATTAACAGCGTTTCATGGCGAAAATAATTGATTTAAGCTTCTCACACGGAATTTATTAGCTTAGAAATTTACGTGCTATGAAGTACTTATATATGAAATTTCTTGTTTTTAATAGACATTCAAATTTAGCTAATTAGCGAAAATTCTTGATAAGCGAAAATTGATGCCTAAATCATGCTTTGTAATTAATCTTAAACAGCCTCAAACTTGGTGTATTACTTAATTGTCCTATAACTTAGCCAATTTCATAGGTTTTTTGGTATTTTCATGCCTTGAGGTGGCCTATATAAGCCCCTCTTGTTTTGTAACCTAAAAAACGATGGAAGCAACAATTTGGGGGAGAGAAGATATTTTGTAAGTTTTCATTTTTGTAAATAAAGTCTTTTATTTTAGGTTTTGCTTTCCTCTTTTCTCTCTCCTCTTTCTGTGCTCGGCTCTTAAACACCCTCACGAGGGATGACAACTCAAGAGATGTAGCTAAACCTCCTTTCTTGAAAGAGGAAGGAAGTAGCAGTAGTGCAGGGCATATGCATGTTGTCTCTTGTGCTAAAAGCTACATGTAAAGTGTTATGGCCCATATATATTCTCAAAACATGGTTGCATATAATTAGATCATCTTAAATTTGGCCATGCTATCATACTTTAGAATCGATTATGCATGTCGGTGAAGTGCGTGATTCTTTAGATGAGTCTTCTGACCTCACAAATGATATTTATAATTAGGTTTCTCAAATTAGGGTTGCATAGCATTTAATGTTATTGATTTGGCCAATACTCTCCCATGCTTTAGGGCGTGATTCTTTAGATGGTCTTTACAAGCCTCGAGATGATATTAAATGTTAGGGTTTTAAACGATGAAAGTATGCTTGCATGCTACGTATTGACTGAATAGGAGTTGTTTCATGGGTAGAGTTTGCTAGTTAAACATAGATCAGGTATGCCGGGGACTATAAGGTTGCTTGTCATAACGAGATAAAACAGGAACACTTGTTTGCCCCTAACTTGCAAGTTAGTGACCTAATTCTTCAAGTTAACTTTTTCACTTTTAACTTCGATTTTACAATTATCGGTTCAAAAACCATTCCAGTGTTTGAAACCCAATTCAAGAGTCCAAATAGAAACCTTGCAACCGTGCACTTATGCAAACCATTTCTAGGATGAAAACCCATCCCCCAGTGTTCGACCTAGACCACTATCTGCTGCATTAGCTTGACTCTGACGTGGCTAAAGCTAGAGTGTATATAAATTTTGTTGATTTTAGCTCAACTTCTTGTGCTTTGAATGAATTACACGGAAAATGAGTTTTTAAAATGGAAAATAGCATGAAGCTAAGCGAGCTCAGTGAGTGTATGCTTTATAAAGGTTTGGCTCGGAAAACATCTCAAAAATGTAAAACTCTCTTTTACAATTATTTTCGGAAGCTTTCTTTGCTTTGATTGTTTAAAAGTTTTCAAAACTTTTTCTTTGCTAACACTTTTATTGCTTGCTTTTATTTTGCTTTTCTTTAAAGCTTGTAAAACTCTTATTTCTTGCTTGTGAAGTTTATAAAGGCTTCTCATAATTTTTCTTGCTTGCTAACATCATGCCCGAAAGTTCTTAAAACCTTTCACGAACCTTTGCTTTAAGTTTCTCAAACTTTTCATAAAAATGGGAGCTTGAGCTCAACCACATGCTTTGAAAATAAAACCCGCGGGAGCTTGGCTCAAGCGATCGTTTGAAATCTGAACGGGGCACGGGCTCAACCGTTTACTTTAAAACTCTCCGAGGCTTATGGCGACCGGGGAACCAATGATTGATTTTCAAAACAGCATATCATGCTTATAAAACATCAACAGTAGAGCCTATTTTTCTTACTTTACCTAGTGAACACGGGAACGTGCTCAGTGCGGTGGAAGGACCTTTGTCCGCATCTTTTTCCGGTGAATATGGTGGAATTGACCTCGTGTCGCCATCCACCATGTAGTTAACATGTCACCAAAAGTCTAACCTAGCACATAAGGCTGTTTTTACTTAGAATTTTCTTTTGCTTTGCCTTGCTCTTTGAAAAATGGTTTACAATTCAAAACCCTTTTACTTGCCCCCTTTGCTTGGAAAATGGTTTAATACTTCAAAACCATTTGTATTTACTTGCCCCAGCAAAATAGTTTTACCATTTAAAAACCAATGCTTGCTTTTCCAAAATGGTTTAACTTTCAAAACCATTTTACTTTCATTCCATCATGGCAAATCCAGACCATTTGCTTACTTTTCAATTACAGGTATGATTGGATGCATCCAGACCATTACTTGCTTTCTAAACTCGTTTCTTTCTTTGCAACATGGTTTACAATCAAAAACATTTAAACGCAGTGTAAACAGTTTATAATAATAATAATAATACACTAGTATTGGAAAATGAGTTTAAACTATTTCCTTTCTTTGCTTGCTTAACGAGCACATTTCCACACATCCGCCTTTACTTTAACCTACAACTCAAATGAATCGGCGTGTAAATAAATCGCTAACTTAACGTGCTTCTAGACTTAGTCACACTCTTCATACTCTTTTTAAATATAAGGTTCTAAGTTCCTATTCAACTGGAATCACCAATTCGAACATCGAAACTCAAGTTAAGTCCGAAACAACGAACCTCTATGTCCAAAAGCTGATGCAGGGAATTTTTCTTGCACATGGCCCCAGGTGAATTTTGGCCACTTAGGATCAGGGTGACAATTCTTGCTTCTTAAGTTTTCTCCTTGAAGTCTATTTTATGTAGCCACTTGAATCACTCAAATCGGATAGAAATGAGGAAGTTATGGGTTTAAAATACAGCTGGTCGAAGCAGGAAAACCATAACGGGTTGTCTTAGGTACAACTCTAACATGTACCGGTACAAGTTGGCCAAAAATGATCTGAATGCAAAATGTACCGGTACAAGTTCAACTTGTACCGGTACAATTCTCCGAAAAGTGCCCAGAATGGTATTTTCTTCCCCTTTTTCCATATGTTTGATACCCAATTCAACTCTACACTTCATATAATTCATAATACCTTAAAACTAACTTGGAAATCATCTAAACACAACTCCACAACGTTTGAATTGGTGCTTTGGAACCTCAAAACACAAAACCATAGGTGAAATTCCAAAACACTACCTAAGGTCTGGTCTTCTACACATCATGTAATTTGATGATTCAGTTTCTTTACATCAATTGGGGTTTTACTCTCTTAACTTGACAAATCAAGAGTTTGTGTGACCTTTACACAAAACCTAGACCAAGACATCAATTCTCCTTACCAAAGCCACAGAAATCCAATACACTTGATTCTAAGACAAAAGGCATACCTGATTTTGAACCTCTCCTCTTTCTTCTTCTTCCTTATCTTCCTCTTGCTCTTGGCTCTCTTCTCCTCTCACCAAATCGTGAACCCTAACCTTTTGGAGACCAAATGAAATTTTGTTTTAATTTTCTTCTTTTAAAATATCAACTTTCCCATTAATTGCAAATAACCCTCATCTTTTAATTATTGCAATTGTAACTTATTTAATTTCTACTATGGCCCATCTCTAATTTGTTTCTAATTTCCATATCCATTTGCTTAATGACCATTGTCTCATGGTTTAATACCCTGGAAATTAGGGTTCATAAACTTTCATTCCTACTTTAGTCTCCGCGATACTACAATATGACACTTAGTACTTTTATACACCCCCTACGGTATCATGTGCGTGCACTCTCTCGGGATGGGTGTTACAATCTTGCATTCCGGTTATTATGAGGATGTTTTACTGGGGCAGCTCTTGGTGGCCAGGTTCGAATCACTGCGGAGCGAAAACCTGTGGCGAGGGGATATCCCTAGTAGTGGGTCGGCACCTCGTGGATGGTGGCACTACAGCAGCCCAGGCGGGTGGGCCCCATGAAGAGATGAGGGATGCCGATAAGGCGCCTTTTGTTGTGACATCCCCAGCCTTCATGAGGCATGGCTAACCCGATGCCACCATCTTCAGTTTGAATATCCTACGCTCACGGGGTTTCTTCCTTTCCATGAAATCGGCACCGTCCTACTGGAAAAATCCCCACCTAGCAACTAACCAACTTCGATTATTGCGGGGATCGCACCCTTTGGGGCGCCCAAGCTCTTGGTGACGGGTTGAATCCTGAGAGCGAAAAACCACGTGACGGGGGATATCCCAGAAGTGAGTGGGTCGGCACCTCATGGATGGGTGGCACTGGCGAGCTAAGGCGGGGGGTGGAGCCCCATGAAGGGTGAGATGTCACGGGTAAGAGTACCGAGTTTCAAAGGCAAGGCATAGGTGAGGAGGGATCCCAAGTTCGAGTTTCAATGGGGACAATTTACTACATTGTAACAAAAATGTTTAGCTGTAAAAAAAAAATCATTAAAAACATTTTAAGCATTTAAATTTTGATTATTTCCATGCAAAAAGAATATAATAGTAGGTCTTTACTTTAATTTAGTTCTTTGTAAATACTCGATTGAGAAGAACCATCAATACAAGTTGTTCAAGATAACCCAACATATGTGAGGATGATATCCATATGAAGTCTTTTATACTGTTTTTTATACTGTTTTATCCATAAGAAAGAGTGATGTAACTCACCGTTTTATACTGTTTTTTATACACTTTAGTGCCTAGGTATTTAACTGCTTCCATTGGGATCATTTCAAAAAAGAAAAAAGAAAATTTGTTCTCATTGTGACTCAAACCTAAGACCCTCCCCTCCTTATGCCCTTTGCTTGTTTGAAACGGTGAGTGTTCTACCACTTGAGCTAAGCATGATGAGCAAGTCTTTTATACTTAATAAACAATGAAAATGATGTCAAGATTGGATGTTACCCTTTAAAACATTTCTTAATACAAAAAGATTGTTTTTTGAGAAGAAAAGATGTCTGTCGTTTAAATTAAACTATAAGATAATTTATAATTATATCTGTTGTTATTGAGTTTCTATTAATAAACTTTAATATATGAATAATAATAAAATTATATTTTGGTATATAACATTCATTTTTTAACATTCTATTAATTTTTAATACAAATATTTAACATTCTAATTAACCCCAAATATTTAACTTCTAATTTTTATATAGATAATACTAAAATTATATTTTAATAAAAAATTAAGAGATAAAAGGAAAATAAAAAAGGCTTGTGGGGCGAGTCTAGGTGGGGATGTGGGAAAGAGAGAGGAGATAGAGCGCCACTTTTCAAGGGTATTGTGGGTAATTTACTGTTGAAAAGCACCATTTTTCAAATGAAATCCCCAAAGCACATAAATTTCGGTTCAGTCAACTTTCAATCATGGTTTTTTAATTATTTGCCTTTTTGGGAATGTAACCTAATTCTCTCTTAACTCTTATATAATAAAGAAATAAATAAAATAAGTTTGAATAAATATAAAATTAATTTATTAAGTTTTAACATATATTTTTATTTTTCTCAAAATCTTTTTTCCTTTTATTTTATCTCTTTATTTTTTTTCATTAGTACTTTTTTCTTTTCAAACGAACAAGAAAGAGTCGTGAATCCAAAAAGATTTAGAGCTAGCATATCTACAACCCCTTTTGGAATATTAGAAAAAAAAAAAGCTCATCAACTCTTCATCAAAGCCTTTGATAATGAGAAAAATATAGAATGGCTATGATTTTGCAAACAAGGTGACTCTATGCGTGTTGTGCTTTGCAATGCATGGGGAATAAGATGCTTGAGATAATCAAATAAAAACCTACTTCAATGAGTTTTAACAAGTCATGAAAAACATTTGTCCATCATGCTTAACTCATGTGGTAGAGTGCTCAAAGTTTCAAAAAGGCAAGGCATAGGTGAGGAGGGATCCCAAGTTCGAGTGTCGATGGAAACAGTTTACTACATTGTAACAAAAATGTTTAGCTGTAAAAAAAATCATTAAAAACATTTTAAGCATTTAAATTTTGAGTATTTCCATGTAGAAGAATATATGATGAGTCTCTTACAATTTAGTTGTTGTAAATATTCGAGTTGAAGAAGAGAGAACCATAATACAAGTTGTTGAATATGACATATGTGAGGATGATATCCATATGAAGTCTTTTATACTGTTTTTTATATACTTTAGCGTCAAGGTATTTATCTGTTTCCATTGGGATCATTTCAGAAAAGAAAAAAGAAAATTTATTCTCATTGTGACTCAAACCCGAGACCTTCCCCTCTTTATGCCATTTGCTTGTTTGAAACAATGAGTGTTCTACGGCAGGCTAGGCATGATGGTAGTCTTTTTGTAGCCCCATTTCGAGAATCTAGTTGTGAGACAGAAAATTCCAATTTTTCTCAAAAAAGGAGCAAATCTTAATTTCGATGAAAATCCGAGATTTTTCTGAATCTCGGATGACAAAAACGGACTTCTCCGTTGAAATACCACTGCAAAATTTAGCTGCGTCTAATTTGTTAGATTCCAAGGTGGTAGGAGATTTCACGTTTTAGGCATGGGGTGTCGGATGACACATGTGGCTGAGGAGATGCCACATGGCATCCTAAAGTGACACTTGGCAAAGCCATGGTCCACTTGAATGGATGGCTCCTGATGAGCCATGTGTGGAAAGAATTCCATGGCTCCACAATGAGCCACTTGAGTGCATGATGTCATTAAGGGGATTTATGAAATAAAAGAAAATGATGGAAAATTGATGGCCACATGTGAGATTTAGGAAATGGGGAGGCAATTTCCTCCTTTGACCGTATGTGAGGTGTTCTCCAAATTGGAGGAGAGAAAGAAAAAGAGAAAGGAGAAAATAAAGAGAAATGAGATGAGAAATGAGAATAAAGAAATAGAAAAGCAAAAAGGAAAGGGAAAACGTGGAGAGGAAGAAAGGAAAAGGAGGTGCAGAAGGTTGTTCTCCCAATTTTAGTGAGAGAGAGAGTCTTCCTTCTCTCTAGAATTGTAGGAGATCCGACTGTCGGATTTCTTCAGACAAGAAGGAAGTTGTTCTACACGGAGAGGACAACGCGTGGACTCCGGTTTTTTTTTTTAGAGTTTCATCAAACTCCAAGAGGTAGGATATTTTCCTACTTGGTTTACTTTTAGCTTAAAGGCTTTATAATGGTAGGGGTTGCTTGTGGGAGGCCATGAAAGGCCATGTAAATTAGTTCCAAACTTTGGAATTAAAGGGTATGGATTTCATGACCGGTTTCACCGCGATCCTAAATATTAGAAAGGATTAAAGGTTTTGTGAAGTGGAATAAGAGTTCTGATAATAGTGATTGATGTTGTGATAATGATAAAACGGGATGATTGTTCATATATTCTTTGAAGGCTCATCAGACCATGTTGGCGATCTGTTGGGACCATGTTAAAAATGGTAAATATTGAAACCGCCGGGCGTTGTTTGTATCACGCGACGTAATGAGATATCGGATCAACCGTTGACGCTATTTGTATGTTAACGCCACGTTCCGACCGGACCATCTAACCGCGTTAAAGATCGTGTTTCGCTTCATGGTTTGTAATCGTTTTATTGTAACATTCGTACCGTTGCATGTTTTGTGAGAGCCGTGGACATCATCGTTGCCGTGATCACGTGCGATGCATAACGTCGAACAGAGATGAAAAATGAGACGTGGTTTCGTTCATGCGTTGTTACCACGATCAAGATTTGGTGAAGCTGAGATGGGACAGGATCTGAAGGGTGGGGGTGTGTAAATGATCAAAGTAGTAAATTACATGTTTTGGGCGAACAGGATTGGGGTAGATCCCCCCCGGGGTGAAAGTCCACGGGTTATTCACGGTTAGACGCATGGATCCGAGGCGATGTAAGTTCGTGAAAATAGTGAAAAGGGCGTGCGGCGTCCTACGGTTAATAAACACAGGAAATCCGTTGCCCACAAAATAAAGGAAAGAATCAAAATCGGGGTTTTGATAAATAAAATTGGAGGTGTCAATGGTTTAGTCATGGTGTGTGACGAGTTTTGATGTAGCTTGGCATTCAGTGTGAGGGAGTCGGTTGGGACTTGGGTCGTGAGCATGAGGGTTGCATCTCATCATGATAAATAAACATTTTCATATAATAGTAAATAATTGTATGGAATGTGATTGATTGTTTATTTATGCCATTGCATATGCATTTTTAGGTTAGGAGTAACCCTTGTAAGAAAACTTTCTACTAGGCTGCTCACTTAGTCATGGGACCCCCTTTCGAAGTGGGGGACTATCCGAGGAGGCAGTGCCTTGATGAGGTAGTTTTGAGAAAAGCCGAAGCATCTATGTTTAGAAAATATTTGTAAAGATGTATAAATCTTTTTGTAGAACAGGCATGGAAACTATGAAAATGTAGTTGATTATTTTGTTTTATGAGTATGGATGTATGGGCCCATGTGGCTATTTTACTCATGTGTGTGTCTCGTAACACGAGACATATAGATTTTCCACAGGTTGACGGGTAGTCAACGGACCCCCGGGTTTTAAGGCGTCACACCCGTTGACCACCGTCAACCTGCGGAATCCTGTGAGTCTCATATCATGAGACCCATACGTGAGTAAAAACGGCCACATTGGCTCATACATCCATACTCGCTTACGTCACTCTTAATACAAAACATATATTAAAACTAGTTCGTTCTAATATATATACATAAAACATGAATCAAGGCTACAGTCCGACTCGCTTCATAATCCCGGCCTCTAAGGAGCATCGTCTTCCGAGATACTCTATGCACAGAAATAATTTTCCTCAGCAATTGACGATGCCCGAGTAGTGATGATCCTATACATGAGTTACTCCCCACCTAAGTGCTCATGCAATGGAAAAACACACACATTCAAGTGAATTCATGATTCCTACTCGAATGTCTACATGCCCAATCCCATGTCTCGAGTCCTCACCGACTCCCTCACACATGCTTATGTCATGTATGGCTTGGATTTCCAAACAAAATATTTGTTTTGAGACCAGCCCTCGGAGTATAAATCGTTGAATGATCCTCCAGGTGAATTTTTGGGTAACTCTCCAAAACAATTCATAGGCCCCTCTGACTTGAATTGTTGGATGATTTCCCTACACAATTCTTCGGACAACTTTCTGATATAATTTTATTATTTTGGACAACCCTCCGATTTATTTCATGTCATGCACTCACACCTATTGTTCTAGGGTGCCCCGGTGCATATGAAATGCATTATGTCATTTCCATACAACACATTTTAATATATCAAGCATGCATATATAAACAAAAATTAACACACAACATGTTATTCTTTCATGGCAATAACAGCAAGATTAGCTCACATGGGCCAATAAACAATTTAAGCAATTCATTTTGGACCTGACAACATAAACCACACACGAATCAGGCAGTCGACCTAGGTCTAAAGGCGACCAACAACCACTCTAGGGATTTCCTCATAGTCTCAATCTTTGGAGGCCCGAAACCACGACCATCAGACCTCAGATATCCCTATCATTTAAAATGGATCTTAGCCATCCAGTCTCAAACCTTCGTCTTGCTCCAGTAGCGGTCCAAACGCGCGATTAGAGAAGGTAGGCTCTCTCTCTCTCTCAACTATTTCTCCCTCCTTTATCGGATACGGGCCAAAAAAAAAGAAGATGTTTTCTTTTCATTTTATTCCCTTTTGCCTCTTAGTTTGACTTTAAGGACCATTTTGACCTTATGACTTATGAAACCATTTATCTCTTATCCTCTCACTATTCATGTGACATGTGTTACATGGATACATGTAGTAGGTGGCCCTTGTCACATTACCTGCCTCTCATGTCATGTGTACTTCTCACAAGTTGTCATATGGCACTCGACACCCAGGTACAGAAAGAAGTGAAATTCATTGTTTGGTCGACGAGATCGACGTGGTAGCTAGATTTCTGAGCGATTCTAACAGTGAAGTCCGTTTCATCATCCGAGATCTAAAAAAATTCCAGATTTTGACCGAAATTACCATTTTACCCTTTTTTCAGAAAATTAGAATTTTCTCGGATCTTACACTTTTATACTTAATGAACAATGAAAATGATGACAAGATTGGATGTTACCCTTTAAAACATTTCTTAATACAATTTTTTTGAGAAAAGTGTGCATCATTTAAATTCAACCTATAAGATAATTTATAATTACCATACAAATATTATTGGAGTTTCTATTAATAAACTTTAATATATAGATAATGCTAAAATTATATTTTAGTATATAACATTCTAATTTTTAATACAAATATTTAACATTCTAATTAATACAAATATTTAACATTCTAATTTTTTATATAGATAATACTAAAATTATATTTTAATAAAAAAATTAAGAGATAAAAAAGGAAAATAAAAAAGGCTTGTGGGGCGAGTCTAGGTAGGGATGTGGGAAAGAGAGAGGAGATAGAGTGCCACTTTTCAAGGGTATTGTGCTCAATTTACTGTTGAAAAGCACCATTTTTCAAATGAAATCCCCAAAGCACATAAATTTCGGTATAGTCAACTTTCAATCATGGTTTTTTATTTTTATTTATTTTCCTCTTTGGGAATGTAAACTAATTCTCCCTTAAATCTTATATAATAAAGAGAAATAAATAAAATAAGTTTGAATAAATATATAAAATTAATTTATTAAGTTTTAACATATATTTTTATTTTTCTCAAAATCTCTTTTCCTTTATTTTTTTCCCTTTATTTTTTTTTTCATTAGTACTTTTTTCGTTTCAAACGAACAAGAAAGACTCATAAATCCAAAAAGATTTAGAGCTAGCATATCTAGAACCCCTTTTGGAATATTAGAAAAGATTAATCAAGCTCTTCATCAAAATGAGAAAAATATAGAATGACTATGAATTTGCAAACAAGGTGTGACTCTATGTGTGTGTGTTGTGCTTTGCAATGCATGAGAATAAGATGCTTGAGATAATCCAAATAAGAAACTACTAATGGTTTTAACAAGTCATTAAAAATATATATCCACTCATGCTTAACTCATGTGGTAGAGCGCTCAAAGTTTCAAAAAGGCAAGGCATAGGTGAGGAGGGATCCCGAGTTCGAGTGTCAATGGAGACAGTTTACTACATTGTAACAAAAATATTTAGCTGTAAAAAAAATCATTAAAAACATTTTAAGCATTTAAATTTTGAGTATTTCCATGTAGAAAGAATATAATATTAGGTCTCTTACACAATTTAGTTGTTGCAAATACTCAGTTGAAGAGGAGAGAACCATCAATACAAGTTGTTCAAGATAACCCAATATATGTGAGGATGATATCCATATGAAGTCTTTTATACTATTTTTTATACTCTTTAGTTTCAAGGTATTTAACTGTTTTCATTGGGATCATTTCAGAAAAAAAAAATTTGTTCTCATTGTGACTCAAACCTGAGACCCTCCTTTCCTTATGCCCTTTGCTTGTTTGAAATGGTGAGTGTTCTACCACTTGAGCTAGGCATGATGGGCAAGTCTTTTATGCTTAATGAACAATGAAAATGATGACAAGATTGGATGTTACCTGTTAAAACATTTATTAATACAAACGGATTGTTTTTTGAGAAGAAAAAATGTGCATCATTTAAATTCAACCAATAAGATAATTTATAATTACCATACAAACATTATTGGAGTTTCTATTAATAAATAATTGAGAAGACTTTTTTATTTTTACATTTATTCACTTTGCATTACAAAGTTGTAGTATTATGTTCTCATTGAGACTCGAATTTGGGTTTTTCCTATGTCCTGCCCAACCTTTAACCACTAAGTTAAGCCTCACTGACTAAACTAAAATATTTAATGTCTTCTAAAATGAAATATTATTAGAAAAATGAAAATCAAATATAATGTGATAACTACATTTGGATAAGGATTCTCCATATAATCCCTTTAATGAAAGGTTCAAGATAAATTATGTAGCACCCCTTTCCGGTCCGACCCGATTGGCGGATCCGAACCTGATCCGGGATGCTCGTGTAATTCTTTTTATTTACCATTTTATTAAATTTTATTTTTCAAAAATGTCGCGACCAGAATCCCTGGCCCGACTCAAATGGCAAATCCGAACCGGAGCCCTGTTTACTTCGATCGTTTTTATTTATCTTATCAAAACGTTTTATTTACGTCATTTCAGTTTAAAGTTCTCATTTACGCGGAAGCATTTTTAAATGGTAGGCTCATAAACATTTACTCTTATACAATTTGTTTACAAAATGGCATATCCTGCCTTTACAAAATGATATGCAAAACAATGGTTCAGAATTTAACTCTTTTGTTCAAAATATGCTACACATTCAAAGAGGAATGATATGCATATGGCGGGGTTTATACTTATACGCTGCAACTTTCTCTATGACTCTGCGCTTCTTGATCTTGCCTTCTTTCATGTTTACTCGAAACTTGCGCATAGATAAAAATTATAAGCTAAGCATTTTCATGTGAGGTTCCTCTGATTCTATTCAAATTTTCGAGTTTAACATGACAGTAGCATTTATCCTTAAATCATGCCTTTATATCAAAACAATACTCATGCTTTCACTTTCACTTTCACATGCTTTCATTTTACAAATCATTAATCATATCAAAATATGCATTTTCACATGCAACCAACTACTTAAATCAAATCATGAGATTCAAACATATATTCCCAAGGATGTATTTAGTTTACAAATCCCATTTACTCGCATCAAAGTTTGTTATTTCACTTTGTTTATACAATTCACATTCATGGCCAGTTCCGTTTAGTGAATCCGTCCTTTTATCATTGATAATGTGCTTACACATTTAACAATTTGGTCTCCATCATGATGGATGGTGGTTCTTACCATGTGGTCACTTATAAATGTCATACGCCATCAAGGCGGATGCGATTAGTACATCAGCCAAGTGGGGCATTTCTTCAATGTCGTCTGACATCATGAAGAAAAGCGGATGAAAGCCGATTGGTGCATCCCGCCAAATGGGACATTGGACAATTTCGGGTTGCCTTCATGACGAATTCAGTTGGTGAATCCCGCCATGTTGGTCGTTCAGTATATCGATTCAATTCAAGATGTCAAGAATTAACCAATCGTTTATAATTCGATTAATCACTCACATACGATTAATAAACCGAGCATTTCAAATATCACATTTTCAAATCCATATGCACTTTCATAATATCATTTCAAAGATATACTCATTCCATATAATCATTTCAAATTTATTTGGTATACTACCAAACACTTGAAATAAGAATAGAAGGTCAGTGAACAAACCGAAGCTGTCGGCTCTCGTTTCCTTCCCTTTGATCTCGGTCATAGGTTAGGTGATCCTCACCCGTCCCTAGCCAATAACAATTACGCCACTCTTAGTGGAGAAACAATTATTAAACATTTTTAGTGAATTACAAATTTATCTTCGTTAACGGTCTTGGGTTAAGACACTAAGTCTACTCAAAGATGAACTCGTCGAGGCGGCGAGGTACGGTACTTTTTTTTCATTTAGTTTCATTCTTATTTGAACCCCCATTGGTCATTTATTAGGGTTCCTAAACAATCGTGTACGAACATGCCAAATTTTCCAGTTTCTCCCTTTTTGCAATTTCTTCCAAAAATCACTCATAATCTCAATGAAACTCTAGAAATCACTCCCAATGGCATTTTAATATCCTCCTAAACCAACCATGAGCAAAACCCATGGATGGATTAGGGTTTTTCTAACCTAAACATCATTTAAAGAAATCTAGGGTTTGGTTCTTACCTTAAATCCCTTGAATCTTCTTCACCCAAGATGCTTGATCACTTTAGAAGCAAGAAATGGGAAGAAATCACCTTGCCCTAGCTTTTCTCCTCTCAATCTCTCTCTCAAAACGTTTTTGCACAATGGCTTTCCAAGACCAAATGTGGTCTTAAGTCACTCATTTCTCCTAAGGCCATGTTGGCATCAAAAATCATTTTTAGACAAGTTCTCTAAATGCTATCTTGACCATATATTTTCTCTATTTGCATTTACATTCTCCATATTCACTCTTAGACACCTTTGTTCTTTATACAAACAGTATAGGTCCTCATTTTACAAATTCCAAATTTTCCCTTTTCACTTGGGTTTATTTCCAGGTTCAATCCATTTCTCATTTTAGCATATAATATTTAATCATACGCTCACATATTCATTTCACATTTATCAATTTCATTTAATCATTTATCAGGTCCCGGAAAATGCCCAAGTTGGCTCAATTATACCCGGAATATATAATAAAAATTATTATAGAAATTCTATGGTATTTTTCGAGTGTTACAAATTATCTATTCGATACATAAACCAGAAAAGTCTATTCCTCTCCTAGTTGGAGCCGGTAGGGTCTCGACCTCTTTCCAACGTGTGAGTTTTCCCCTTCAAGTGAGGATAGCTCTCCTTATATAGAGGATGAGGCTTGCCACTTGTCGTCAACCAATCGGTGAGTTAGGCATAGCAGTTCATGGTGGTTAAGGTCGTGTTAGATTGTACATCATCTTCGTGGATCTTATACTTGCTAGTGTAGAGCTATACACTGTTTCGACGTGACGAGTGTTTGTCTCTAATGCAACGTTGTTCAATGATTGGCAAAGTCTAATCGTCTCCCACTTGATGAGTAACAAACATAAATGCTAAGTTTAATCATCTCCTACTTGATGGACATGGGAAGACCAACATTTGTGACCTATACGAAACCTATTTATAAAGGAATGATTAAGTTAAAATTCCTAAATAAACAATATTAAATATTTTTTTTAAAATACCAGAAAAGCTCAAAATCTTAATGGGTGGAATAATAGTTGGTGATACCTTCAGAAGATGTATAATTATTCAAAAGATTATAGAAAAACTTTTAAATTTGGTATTATGAAGTGCTACACAAAATATCTCACCTAAACGAAAAATGTTGCCAATAGGGAAAAGACCTCATCAAGAAATTAAAATCATACAAAAAAGAGCCTAATTACTTAAAGCCTATTATGGGGAGCTCAGCCCAAGCCTTTGAAACCTAAACTGCCTAAAGAGATACAACAATACTTATTAACTAAATATATTAATCAAGTATCTCAAAGTCCCCTTAAGTCTGACTCAAATGGTAAAGAGAATCGATATATGGTAGGTTACAGGCTCGAGTTTCCATAAGAACAAAGTATTACAATGATATAATACAGAGTGAATAAATATAAATAAAAAATCAAGCTATCTCAAATAACTATATAAAAATATGCAACTAAACCCTTTTAGTAAATAAAGTTAGCAATGAAATTGTGACACCCTAATTTTTGAGGGTCCCGTTGATGACCCGTCAACCCGTGAAATTTTCTATCTTAGGTCATGTTGCACATAAGTCTTAGTATCGGACTGGTACCAACTACCCACCAAGTTACTCGGCACCACTTCCATATGTCCTTTCGCCAAGACCCATTCATTCATATTTAAATTTAAAATATGAAAATAAAACGATTAATTACAGTCCGTGAGGGTCCGATCATGGCTCTCTTACCATAATTACAAACCCAATTATTTATACAATAGTCCAAAAGAATTCAATCAAAATTCTTTTATACAATACTTTTTACAAAAGTTTCTTAAGGCCACATGTCGGCCTCCTTCATAATCACGGCATCGTCGGAGCGTCGTCTCCCTGTACACTCTTTGTACCTAAAAGGGGGTCCCACGATAAGGTGAGCAAAGCCCCAGTAGAGAATAATTCCTACAAGGGCTACTCCCCACCTAAGTGCACATGTAATGGCACACCACACATTCAAGCAAAACAAACATCTTCCTACTCGAATGTCTACATGTCATGGATGAGAATGTGACTCACCCTATCCCATGTCCCGAGTCCTCACCGACTCCCTCACACAAGCATATGCTAAGTGTAACACCCCGTCCCGAGAGAGTGTACAATACATGATACTGTAGGGGTGTATAAGAGTACCAAGTGTCACATAGTAGTATTTTGGAGACTAAAGTAGGAAATGAAAGTTTATGGAACCCGGGATTTGTGTATGAGAACAAGGTACAATTTTCATTTGCCAAATAGGACATGAATGAAAATCATTAAGTGTAGAGATGGGCCACAATACAAATAGCATAAATTCTGATTGAAAAATTAAAGAGATGAGGACTAAATTTATAATTTAGGCAAAGTTTAGCATATAAATAGAGGGGAGACATAAGCCAAACTCATTTGGTCTCATATTTTGGCTAGGGCTTCACAGTTCTAAGGAGGAGAAGGAGATAGTGATTAGTGCCCAAAAAGTGCTATTTTGAACCCTATATTAGATAGGTTTTGAGTGCTTTTTGCAACAATCATGTCATTATACCCAAATTAAGTGTTGAGTCTTCTTAGTATATGTCTTGGTTTAAGAGGTTATTTTGGTTGTTTTGCGGGTTTTGCATGCTTTGGGAGTTCAATATAAAGACATATGATGAATCATGAAGATTGAACCCAGTTCTCGATCCTCTAAGCAGACCAAAAATCAAAAGAAAGAATGAAAGCAAAGTGAAGAAAATCAAATGCGAGTAGAGGACGAGGAGGCAATGCGGTGAAGATCAGCAATTCGAATTTCGCTAAGATTCGCGAAAATTTTTTGCTGGGATTGCGAAAATTGCAGCCTTGGCGAAAATTTCATATCTTGGCGAAATTGCCAATTTTAAGCTAGACACGGGGAATTTAAGCTGAAACCTTTGTTCCTAAGCGAAATTTTTGCATTTCGCTACTCACATAAATTTAAGCTGGTAGCGAGGAATTTAGCTAACTAAGCGAATCCTGCTTGCCTAGCGAATTTTGCATTTCGCTATCTCTTGAGTGATTTTCTGAAAGCTGTGAGGTACCCCGCCTAGTGAAACCACCGTAGCTAAGCGAAATTTTTAGCTAACTAGCCGAAATTTTCGTTGCCCTAACAAATTGTTACCGCCTTAGCGAAATTCCTTGCCTTGTCATGCTTTGTAATTAATGCAACCGACTTCCAATTTTGGTGTATTACTCCTTTGTCTAAATTTAGCCAAATTGGTAGGCTTTATATATTTTCATACATTGGGTGGCCTATATAAACCCTCCCCATTTGTAACCTAAGCGAAATTGAGAGCAATTTTTGGCAAGTTTTATTTTTGTAAATAAAGTCACTATTAGTTTAGTTGAGGGTTTTGCTTTTCTCTCTTCTCTCTCCTATTTCCCTTATTTTCTTGGCTCTGCCAAACACCCTCTTGGGATGACAACTTCGAGATGCTTGGCTAAGCCTCTTTCTTTGAAGAGGAAAGGAAGCTAGCTTGGTGGTGGGGCATATCGCGAGGTTGTCCTCTTGTATTAAAAACTCTTAGTCTTGTGTTTGACCCCTATCTTCTCAAAATATGGTTGAATAGCATTGAAATGTTATTAATTTGTGTACTTTAGCGAGGATCTGATGCATACTTGTTGCTAGATGCAACGTAGTTCATTAAGGTCTTTTCTGAGCCTCTGAGATAGTATTTAATGTGGGGTTTCAAGCGTAAAGGGGCCATAGATGCATGTTACTGTGTTAACTCAAATAGGAGTTGATTTTAGGGTGAGAGGTTTGCTAGTTAAACATAGATCCGGTTGTGAAAAGCTTGGACTATAGGTTGCTTGTCATAGCAGAGATAAAACCAGGACACTTGTTTGGCACAGGTTACCAAGTTAGTATTCATCTTCAAAGTTAACTTTCACACTTCATTTCGGTTTTACGGAGTTAATCGGTTTTCAAACTCATCACCTTTGTTTTGAAACAAAAATCAAAAGTCCAAATAGAAAGTCTTACCTTCGTGCACTTATGCAAATCATTTTAGGATGAAAACCCATCCAGGTGTTCGACCCTAGACCACTATCACTGCGGTAGCGACTACGCGATAGTAGAACAGGTTTTATATAAATTTTGTTGATTTTAGCTCAGCCTACTGTGGCACGAATCAGATAGCCAAGAGGAGGAAGAGAAGAGGAAGAAGGAGGAGGAGAAGAAGAAATCCAAGATCAAGGTATGTTTGTCTTGGAATTAAATGTATTTTGATGTCTATGGCTTTTAGTATGAATTTTCCATAAGAGATTGTTCTCCTTGTCTAGGTTTTGGAAGAGATCACCAAAATCCTAGATTTTTTTTGAATTCATGTGGGTAAAACCTTAATTAGTATACAATAAACATGGAATCCTCTTATTTATATTGTTTTGTTGGAATTGGTGGAATTGGTGGACCTTGGGTTGAATTCATAGGATTTTTACCTAGGGTTTGGTTTTATGAAGTTCCAAATCACCAATTCAAGTGTTGTGAAGTTGTTTTGGATGAATTCCATGTTGGTTTTGAGGAATTGTTGTAAAAAGGAGAATGTTGGGTTTTTTTAAAGGAAATTCTGTCAAAATTTGGTAAAACCCCTGTTTTTGTTTTTGTTATAAATTAAGTTATAATCATCCAAATGAATTGATTCCAATTGTTAAAGAAACATAAGAGATAGGGATACAAATGTATAGAATGAACCAAGAGCAAATTGTAGCTCTAAGGCTCCCAAATCTGAATTTGAAAGGTGAACTGTGTAGCTCACTTGATTATGCTCACATTTTGGGTATAGTTTATGAATGTTTGGCTATAAGTGGAGTTCACTCATCCCAAATTGAGTGATTAAAAATTATGGGTAAAATATGCTTCTATGGGAATAAGTTAGATGAAGGAAGTGAATGCAAATTTATGGCAAAGTTCCCGAAGAAAATTTTTAAGGAGTAGACTAATAATGCGGGTCTGATACCCCCTTAAATTGGAGTCATCTAGATGTAAATACAATAACTTGAGTTTGGTGATCCAAATTGGGTGATTCCAATTGGAGAATAAACCTTAGAATCATAGCCGAATGAGTGAAGAAAAATTTCCAATTTATGGAGTTAAGATCCATAAATCAAGGATGTGATAGGTGATTCGGTGAGTTGGGAATCAAAACATGTTGTAACTTGTGTTATGTGGTTGAGGGCCTTAGAGAAGAAATTTTACATTGAAATTTTAAGAGATGTCGTGGATATATAAAGGACTGATCTGGAGAGTTTCATAATTTTTGAAGACCTTTTAGGCGAATAATTTTTGGAGTAATAAAGTCCATAGAGTGTTGGAAAAAAAGTTACCAAAATGAGTAGTTTTTGTTATGGGCTTTTTAATTAATAAGGGTAAATTGTTAATTTGACTTTATATGAATGTTGTGTATTTATGGAGTGACTTCTTGCGTGTGAAATACAGTTAAGTTTATCACGCTATACATAGGTGATTAATACGTTGTCGTATTCGTTTGAGTATGTGAGCTAAAAGCAAAGGAGGCAAGTAGTGGTTGTGCTCCAAGTTTGGGAAGCAAAAGTTAGTGTTCTAAACCATTTTCAAATACTAGTGTATTATATTATAAACTGTTTTACGCTGGTATTTAACGGTTTTGGTTGTAAACCATATTTGAAAAGCAAGTAAATGGTTTTTATTTAAACCATATATGAAAAGTAAGCAAATGGTTTTTGAATTGTAAACCATTTTTCAAAGAGAAAGCAAGCAAGCAAGCAAGCAAAAGAATATTTGTGAAAACAGGCCTAACTAAAATCCCTAGTTCTAAGCAAGCAAACCCGATCAGGTATTCCGTCGTGCCGCGGTGGTGTTAGGATATCACATACATGCATTTTTAGTTTTTGCACGAATTACGACAGAAAACAGGTCATGCATCGTGGCGCATTTTAAAGGATATCGTGGCGCATTATAGGGTAGCATATAGGGTTAACGCGTTAAAATTATGGTGATAGCGACACAAGGTCAATTCCACCATATTTACCGGAAAAAGTGATGCGGACACAGGTCCTTCCACCGGCACGGTCGTGCCGCAGGGCTCCTCGTGTTCACTAGGGTACAGCAAGCAAGTATAGGCCTCCAATGGTTGATGATTTATAAGCATGATCATTAGTTTTGAAAAATCAACCATTGGTGCACGGTCGCCCAGGCTTCCGTAGAGATTTAAAGCAAACGGTTGAGCACAGGCTCCCGTTTATATTTCAAAACGATCGGTTGAGCCCAGGCTCCCGTGGTGATTTTAAAAAGAACGGTTGAGCCCAAGCTCCCGTGTTTAAAAAGTTTTGAGAAACTTTTAAAGCAAGAGTTTTATGAAAGGTTTTGAGAAACTTTTAAAGCAAAGCAAGCAAGTAAGTATTAAAAGTTTTATAAACTGTTAAAAGCAAGAAAGTACAGAAAGTTTTAGAAACTTTAAGTAAGCAAGTAAGGCTTCTGGAAAATATCTTGTAAAAGAGAGTTTTATAGTTTTGAGATATTTTTAGGAAAAGAGATCCTTTTATAAAGCATACACTCACTGAGCTTGTTTAGCTCATTATTTTCCTGTTTTAAAAACTATTTTCAGTCTGTGAGCCACGCCGGACGTTGGAGACGATTTAGGATTCACGATTTCTGTATTTGTCTTTGTATTAATACTATTTTGTGCTTGAAATACTTTGAATTTGTATAAAAGGAATATATGTATGTACATAAGGTGGTTTTGTGAAAATGTGTGGAGCTTAGGGCTCTTATGAAAGAATGTTGTTGGTTGCCTATTTGAAATAGTGTAAATTGTGTATACATGATTTAAGACATGTATCCTATATACGCTATTATCTTTATCGAAATTTTATAAAATCATAAGTTTAGAAAGAAAAAAATCTATCTGAGATTGAAGCAAACAATGCGGCTTAGCTTCCACCCGGGACTCCTCTGGTCGTTAAGAGGAAAGCAGTGGGAGTTTACGTGGGTGGCGGCACCGATAGTAGGGGTGAGGTGTGTCACTAAGTGTGAAAAACTAAACCATCATTATGTTCCATCAATGACCATTTTTCAAAACAAAAGCTTTTTGTTTTATAAACAAAAACCATTGGACGGTCTCCAATATCAACTTGCATTACCCAAGTTGTGTGTGTTTATGCATTTGTGGACCACGGATTTTTGAGTTTACACCGTAGGACGCCGCTCGTCTTTCCAACATTTTTACGGTCTTTCATCGCCATTGATCATGTCTAACCGCGAATGATCGGTATTTCACCCTGGGGGGGCGGAGGGGATCTACCCTAACTTGCTATGCCCAACACACATATTTTCATTTTCAAACCGTCTCTGCGACTCATGGATGTTGTCCGTAATCACGAGCCCACCATCAAACACCAGCGCGGTGATCAACCATGTACCCTTGACACACCATCGAACACCAAACCTGGTGCCGATTAACCATATGCCCATGACATCCCATCAGACACCAAACCTGATATCGATTTTACCTTGCACTCACACCCATGCCATGCAATGTCCTAGTGCATAATGCAATGCAATCATGCCATTGCCTATTAATACCATGCCACATACATATGGAGTACTATATGTGCATTTTAAGCCATGCATAATTCACATGCATCATTTTGGACAATCATATCGATTAGGATACAATTTCCAAATAAATCACACAATTCATGCCAACATATCAATTCATGCATACATTGACATCACAATTCACTACCACTTGAGTAGCGACGTTCATTAACTTCTAGGCCCAGTGGTGACACGACATGTCCACAACTAGCCTACAACAAGCCATGTAGTGGCCTTATTCATACACAACAACATTTCAATCTCAATCCAATATGTATAGGCATACATATTGCCATTCAACATCTTAATCATCAGCTAGAGGTGACACTCAATCAATCACATAATAGGCTCACGAAGCGAAGCCTTAATAAGCGCAGCAGGCTAAATCGACCTTAAGCGATTTACATAACTTTGGGCTTTGAACCGGCCCCAGCGAATCTCAAGGGCACCTATTCACTAAACAGGTCGACCGTTTTGGTGACATTCGACCCATTTCCCAGTTGTACAATGGGCGGTAAAATCACGCATCCCAGCAGGACAGCAATCGATCGACCAACGATTCATTGTTTCTCCGTCAATAGTAGTTGGCAACTACCGCATCCAATCAAAAGACTAATCTACCAACCGATCAACCAAACGGTGCATCCAATCAGAAGACCAATCTACCAACCGGTCAACCAACCGGTCAACCGGATAACCTTCTGGTCGACCAACCAGTCGATCGGTTCATCCCAAGAAACCTAGAAAACACGTTATTTAGCGTTCCAGAATCCACCAAACAGCCCGTATGGCTCAACTAAGGCCAAAGACAGCCCTAAAATGAAAAATAAATCCAACTAGGAAGTTTCCATACCTCTTGGAGAGTGAGCAATGCCTCGAGTAAGTCCAGCGAAACTTCAGAACACGAATCTTTAGACCTCCACGGGCCTCCACGCCCAAAACCTTTGCAGGCTTCGGGGTTTCGGTATCCGCAGTAGTCCTAGCGCGTGCTCGGAGCTTTAGTTCTTGGTCGTGTTCAGGCGATCTCCGTAGATCGTAGAGAGAAGGTAGAGCCCATTTTTCCCTCTCTCTCTCTCTCATTTCCTCTCCTCCGTTTCCCTTTCTCCTTTTCCTTTCTTTTCTCTTTTTGTTTTCATTTTAAACTTAACTCATGTTTTGTTAAGTGGCCCACATCGCGCCACGTATCCACTGCGGCTCCGGGTTCAAGTTCAATTTATCTTAATTGACCTTACCCAAATATTTCCTGACTCCAGAGATTTTCATAAAAATCTCATCCTTGGAGTCGCTGGCGACTCACCACCCAGAAAATCGTGGAAATTTTAACTGTCACATAATTCGACGAAACTTTTCTAGGACACTAGATTTCGTGAGACGAATCTAACGGCCTTGATCCATTTCATCATCAAGATCTGAAATTTTCTAGGCTTCACGAACCCTTCTAGCAATTTTTATTATTTTTCCCTTTTCCAGAAAAATTAAGATTTTCACAGGTTTTACATTCTTTACCTTGAAGAATTTAGTCTAAAAAATTCCCACTGATCACGTGCGTACAAACTAGTCATTTAATCAGCAAACGACTAAACCACATACCTTCATCCCTAAATAAGAAAGGATAGGTGGTGTGCATCGTGTCCTCGCGTTCCCATGTTGTCTCCTCCAATCCTCGATGTTGCCATAATACCTTCACTAGCCTCATGGTCCTGCGTCGCAAAACCTGATCCCAGCTATCCATGATACGCACTGGTCCCTCCTCGAAGGTTCCATCTGTATCAACAACAAGCTCGCCCCAATCCACCACGTGAGTCGAATCTGGAGTGAACTTCCGGAGCATGGAGACATGGAAAACCTCATGGACAACCGATAAACTCAAGTCGATCAATGCAAGCGTATGCAAATTGTGTCACTCTCTCGAGTACCTCGAGGGCGGGTAATATCACGGTGACGGCTTTCCCACCTTGCGGGCACGACCCTCCTCTCTTGGGCACATCACCTTCAAGAAGGCGTGATCCCCTCCGATAAGGGTGATGGCGAAATGGCGTAGCTCTTCTTCTGCTACGAGGCAGTGAGAAGGCGGCTTAAGTATCAAATCCACCTTCTTAGAGGTGTCTCTAACCAAATTTGGGCCCATAATGGATCCCTCTCCCACCTCCGTCCAACAAATCGGGGATCGACATGGCCTCCCATATAAAGCCTCATAGGGTGCCATCTGTATACTTGTCTGATAACTATTGTCGTAGGCGAACTCCACTAAGGGCAAATGTTCCTCCCAATTACTCTTAAGATCCAGGATACAAGCTCGCAGCATGTCCTCTAAAACCTTTATAGTCCTCTCTGACTACCCATTCGTCTGAGGATGAAAAACTATGCTCATCATCAAATGTGTCCCTATGGCTCTTTGGAAACTCTTCCAAAAGTGAGTCATAAACGTAGGATCCCGGTCCTATACAATAGACACTGACACTCCATGTAATTGGACAATCTCTCGTATGTACAAGTGTTAAGGTCATCCGCACGGCCAAAAAATGTGTCGACTTAGTGAGCCGGTCCATTATCACCCTCACCGCATCATGCTTAGTAATAAAGTGGCAGTGAGTCACAAAATCCATTGCAATATGTTCCCGCTTCCCATACGCCACCTCGATGGTTAGGTAGCGCTAGCGGCCTTTGATGCTAAACCTTTATGGCGACACGTGAGACGTGATGAACAAAATCACTAGCGATGTCTCTTCATCCCGCTCCAGTAATGTTGGCGACGAAGATCATAGTACATCTTCGTGCCACTTAGATGTACAACAAATATAGAGCAATGGAACTCTCTGAGGATCTCCTGCCAGTCTGTCATTGGGGAACCCGCAGTCAGTCCCTATGCAGAAGGCCACCATGTGTGAATGGCCCGATTTCGTCTACCCGTGTTGCGTACTCGGTCCCTAATGGACACTATCTCTATGTCCTGCCCCTTTGTCTCAATTACTCTGCTCAATAGGGATGGCGTAGCCATGGAGCTCTCAAGTACCACAAGCCTAATCCTTTGTATTGTAGTCCTAATTGCGGTCTTGAGCATCGCCCTTTCTCGGGGAGCTTCTGCCCGATTACTCCCCACGACTTACGATTGAGTGCATCGGCCACCATTTGCTACGAGGATGGTAGTGCAATGTGAAATCGTAATCCTCTAAAAGCTCCATCCACCTGCGTTGCCTCATATTAAGGTCCTTTGCGTGTCTCGCCAGGACTTTTGTGGTTTGAAAACACCTCAAACTGCTCACCGTATAGGTAGTGGCACTAAATCTTCAAGGAAAAGACTATGGCCGCCAACTCCATGTCATGCGTGGGGTAATTCCGTTTGTGATTCTTTAGCTGCCGAGAACCATAAGTTATTACCCTTCCGGGCTGCATCAAAACGCATCCCAGTCCGTCCTTTGAGGCATCATAATACACTGTGTACCTCTGCCCCCTCTCTGGGACTATAAAAATAGGAGCTTAAGTAAGCCTCCTTTTCAATTTCTGGAATGTCTTTTCACACAAGTCATTCCACTCGAACTTGACCTCCGTCCAGGTTAATCTTGTCATAGGTGCAGATAATCAGGAGAAGTCCTCAATGAATCTTCTGTAATACCTTGCCAGTCCCAAGAAACTACGTATCTCAAAGGCTGACTCCGGCCTCTCCAAACTCATAGCTGGCCGACCTTTCCTGGGTCGATACACCCCAGAAAGGCGACACTCGTGTCCCAGGAATCTCACCTCGATGGCCAAAACCGCACTGCGAACTTGGAGTATAGTCGATGTTCTCTAAGGGCCTGGAGAATAATCCTCAAGTGATCTTTATGCTCCTCCTCATACTAGGAGTAGATCAAAATGTCGCCCACAAAGTGTGACGCCCCAAAACCCGGGGGTCAGTTGACCACGGTCCACCTGCGGAAACCTGTGTGTCTCATATCATGAGACCCATACGTGAGTAAAAATGGCCACGTTGGCCCATACATCCATACTCACCAAAATATAACCAACTATATTACAATAGTTTCAAGAGTTAATTACACTCTTATACAAATATGTTTCAATCAGAATATTTGTTACGTGTTTTACAAAACATATAATAAAAGCCACATGTCGGCTTTCTTCTTAAAAGCGGCCTCTAGTGAGCGTCGTCTTCCTGAACACTCCCTGTGCCTGAAAAGGGGATCCCACGACGGGGTGAGCAATGCCTAGTAGTGATATTTTCCTACATGGGTTACTCCCCACTAGAATTAACACCATGCGATGGAAAACACACACATTCAAGAGTGAATTCATGATTCCTACTCGAATATCTACATGCCCGATCCATGGATCGGAGTCCTCACCAGGCTCCTCACGCATCACTGACGAGTGTGAGAAACATTGTTTTTCAAAGCAAGGTTTTGTTCATGAAAACATAATGCCAGATTTTTAGATAAAATTCTGTTCGACAACCCTCGAGATGATTGTGGATAACTCTCCAAAACAGTCATGGGTCATCCTCCGAGATGAACTGTTAGACAACTCTCGAAATTCTTGAAAAATCTTCCCCTTATGAAATTCATTTGATAACATGTTTTTCCATGTCATGCACCATTACCTCTTGTTCTATGTTACCCCGGTGCATATGAAATGCAATATGTCATTTCACAATAATTCATGTTAATATATTAAGCATGCATATACTAACAGAATTCATAAATAATCAACATGTTATTCACTCATACATAGCAATAACATAAGATTAGCTCACATGGGCTAATATACAATACGGCAATCCATCTTGGAAATGCCCAAAACATCACACAAACAACACACAACATCATGCTATTCAAACATAGCAACACACAAGCCCTATGAACAGTCCAACACACGATCTCGGACTGTGATGGACAACCCTAGGGATTTCACCATTCAGCCCCATCTTTGGGACAGAAAACAAGGCCCTTGAGGCCTCAGAACATCCCTATCCGTTCGAATGGCTCTTAGTCAAGGAATGAAACAAGTAGGAGAAAACCCCTACCTCTCGGAGTTGTCGAAACTACATAAAACTAGTACCCACGCGTAGCCCTTGCAGCGTAGACCAACTTCTCCTCTTGCTCAGAAGCGAGCCGACGGTCGAGGGCGTGTGAATCTTAGAGAGAAGGTAGGCTCTCTCTCTCTCTAAACTCTATTTTCTCCCCTCACTCTTGGATACCAGGCCAAAAAGAAGAAGATGATCTTTTTCTTTTCCTTTTTTTCCTTTTTTTCCTTTTTTGTCCTCTTAGTTTAACTTTAAGGACCACTTGATATATGGCTTAATATAAGCCATTTATCTCTTATCCTCTCACTATTCATGTGACATGTGTCACATGGATACATGTAGTAGGTGGCCCTTGTCACACCACATGCCTCTCATATCATGTGTACTTCTCACAAGCTGTCATATGGCACTCGACACCCGATGCCTTGAAAGACGTGAAATTCCAACTGTCTCGGAATTCGAAAAAATTCAACATGATAGCTAGATTTGTGAGGCGATCACCAGCCCGGTGAAGTCAGTTTAGGTAAATCGAGATCTGAAGAATTCGATTTTGACCGAAATTACCGTTTTACCTTTTTTCAGAAAATTAGAATTTTCTCGGGTTTTACACAAAGACCACAACGAAATGATCTAAATAGGGTTAGAATACCCTATACATGAGATCCATGAACGTCGTTGGAGCATTCGTCAAATCGAAAGGCATCACTATGAACTAGAAATGCCCGTACCGCATCCTAAACGTTGTCTTAGGGATATCTGCCTCTCTAACCCTCAACCAGTGATAACTAATAAGAAGGTCTATCTTGGAGTAGACTCGTGCCCCTCTTAGCTGATCAAATAAATCATCAACTCAATAACGGATACCGATTCTTGATCGTAACCTTGTTCAACTGTCGGTAGTCAATGCACAGTAAAAGGGTCTTGTCCTTCTTCTTTGCAAACAGAACCAAAGCGCCCTATGGTGAAGTGCTCGATCTAATGAAACCCTTGTCCAACAACTCCTATATCTGGACCTTGAGTTCCTGCTTGACTCAGCGTTGCCATCCTATGCGAGTCGCCCAGAAATGGGGCATACCCGGAGTGTCAATGCAGTCGTCCCTGCTGCCCGAGAGATAATCTCCGTGGCTCATCCGGAAAAACATCCGCCATACTTGCACGCACACCGATTCAAGTCACATCTCACCTCGTCCTAGGGTGAGGAACGCTAGCCAGCCCATCAATTGTCCATGCCATGCGGAGTCATACCGCGATTACGGGGTAAAGCATCGTGCTTGTCCACTGAACCCATGCTTTCTGATACCGTCTGTGTAGGCGGTGACTCTCTACATTCACAATCAATGACATTTCGATGTGCAGATCAACGGGTCCATCATAAGGATGACATCAGAAACTACGACATGTCCGCGACCCCGCCGGGTCCGCGGTGAAGAATCCTAGAGATCTCGAACTCACAACCCCGACATATTAGATCCACACTCACCCTAGTTCCCAAGGGAGAGCTCACGTACAACGACATTTTCAAGGTCTTAACCTCTAAGCCCAATTCTCTCACACATGATGCAGCGATGAATGAATTCAATGCACAAGAATAGTGTCATGCCCGTAAGCAAGAAGGCATAAACATACTGTATAATTGGCGTCTATGAGCTCGATCGGTGAATGCTGGCTGCGTAGATACGCCCTTGGGTCCCCGAAGTCCAGGCCTGTAAGCCCTATTCCCAGCCTCGACCCATACTCTAGCCTCTCGACTGTCACAGGCCGGTAGGTGCTTGTATGTTGGGTAAGGAGGAATAAATCGCGTCTACATTCATGTCCAGCTGATGGCCCAGGATTGTGCTACCCTATAACCCTAGGATCCCGCCTCTATGGGAAATCCCGCTTCATATGTCTAGGATAATGGCAGTAATAATATGTCATATGTCCTATCTGGATAGTAGCACTGCCTTGGACTTGGCCTTGTCCTTGTCCCTAAAATCCTCGTGAAGCAAAAGTCTTCTGCTTCTTCCTCAAGCTAGAAGAAGGCTAACTCTCCTTCCTTTTATCACTAGTACCCGCATCCCAGATACTCCGTGCGGCATCAATCTCTCTCTCTCTATGGCCATAGTTGTCCTAACCATAGAGTCCATATCTTGTAGGAGAAATCCCATAATCTTGCCCTAGATGGACAACTTCAGACCATCCTCAAATTTCCTCACCTTGGCCATATATGTGGCCACGTAATCGTCAGCAAAATGAGCTACCTCAGTGAACTTAGCCACGTATTCCATTACTGTCATCGTCCCTTGCTTTAGCTCTAGGAAATCCCGGGCCTTTTCATGTCTAGCAGTTGTCGAAAAATATTTGCTCATGAAAAGATCATGGAACTCTGCCTATGTCATTTGCCTCTATGTCCCTCAAGGACTTGACCTAATCCCACCATACCTGGGATTCACCCTCTAGCTGGAATGCTACTAGTCTGATCTTTACCGCATCGAAGGTGATCTCCATATCCTCCAATACCTTCTCAATCTGTCAGAACCAATGGTTAGCCACCATCAGGTCCCCTTCTCCCATGAATGTCGGAGGATGATGTGCCTTAAACCTCTGGAGGTTATTTGAACCTCACGACCCCAGCGCACTAGCACATTGCAATGCTAGTAAGCGGCGCCCGCGGCCTCCTGTAAAAGGCCCTGCGGTCAAAATGGGTGATGGTTGGCTATCGCCCCGTTGATGACCTCTACGTCCTCGTCCTCGACTTGCCATCTACACATGTCAAATAGCAAGTTGAGTTATCAATTTACTATCTCACTCTAACTAGTAGTGCACATGCCAACCATTAATAGACTTCATCATCATGAACTGCACCGTTCATCCCTTTTTCCCTAGCGAACCCCTAAGGTTCTGTTTCCTAACCCTAGTGTTCAACATTTCCTACATACATTAGACCATGTATATATTTTTCACTCAATTTGTAACACACAATCACGCAATCATAATCATGGAACACACAACACAGGAGATGTGTAGTAGTCTAAACGATCAATAAGCTCCTAGTAATCACCTACCTGAATACGTCTGAAGCGAAGTGAGCTAGCATTTGATGCGAGGCACTGGGTAATCATGAAGCCTAAGCTCTAACACCCAGAAGTTATACCAAGGTAGTGACGCTTTATGCGAACATTAAGTTCGGAGTAATTCGCATACTTAGTCTTGATACCTAAGTAAGGCAGAGCTAGTATCGGGACCATACTTATGAATACCCACACTTTGAGAGCTCCTTGGTAATCGTTTACCTCAACTCGATACCAAAGGCATGAGCCTAATTTTCGAGGATCCATTGACAACGTCAACTTTGCGAATTTTTGTCTTAGGTCATGTTGCCTAAGTCTTAGTACTAATAGTACCAGCTACGTGGACAGGTTACTAAGTACCCACTTCCATCGTCATTGCGAGATCCCATTCTTTCATATTTAAATTTAAAAATATGAAAATAAAACGATTAATTACAGTCCGTGAGGGTCCGATCACGACCCTCTTACCATAATTACAAACCCGACTATTTATACAATAGTCCAAAAGAATTCAAACAAAAAAATTTTATACAATACTTTTTACAAAAGTTTCTTAAGGCCACATGTTGGCCTCCTTCATAATCACGGCCTCGTCAAAGCGTCATCTCCTTGTACACTCCTTGTACCTAAAAGGGGGTCCCACAACGGGGTAAGCAAAGCCCAGCAAAGAATAATTCCTACAAGGGCTACTCCCCACCTAAGTACACATGCAATGGCACACAAGCAAAACAAACATGTTCCTACTCGAATGTCTATATGTCATGGATGAGAATGTGACTCACCCTATCCGTCCCAAATCCTCTGCTTCCTTATGCGTCGTATGCAGTGTAGAAAAACCAAACCGTCATTATGTTCCATCAATGACCATTTTTCAGAACAAAAGCTTTTTGTTTTATAAAACAAAACCATTGGATGGTCTCAATATCAACTTGCATTACCCAAGTTATGTGTGTTTATGCATTTGTGGGCCACGGATTTTCGAGTTTACACCGTAGGACGCCGTGTGCCTTTCCAACATTTTTACGATCTTTCACCACCGGTGATCTTGTATTACTGCGAATGATGGGTCTTTCACCCTGGGGAGGGATCTACCCCAACTTGCTATACCCAACACACATATTTTCATTTTAAAAACTGTGCGACTCATCGTGGACGTTGTCCCATGATACGAGCCCACCACCGAATATAAAACGTAGTGTCGATCAACCATGTACCCATAACACACCATCGAATACCAAACACAGTGTCGATTAACCATGTACCCATGACATCCCATCGAACACCAAACACAGTGTCGATTATTACCTTGCACTCACACCCATGTCATGCGATGTCCGAGTGCATAATGCAATGCAATCATGCCACTGCCTATTAATACCATGCCACATACATATGGATTACTATATGTGCATTTTAAACCATGCATAATTCTCATGCATCATTTTGGACAATCATATCGATTAGCATACAATTTCCAAATAAATCACACAATTCATGCCAACAAATCAATTCATGCATACATTGACATCACAAGTCACTACCACTCAAGTAGCGACATTCATTAACTTCTAGGCCTAGTGGTAACACGACATGTCCACAACTAGCCTACAACAAGCCATGTAGTGGCCTTGTTCTTACAAAACAAAATTTCAATCTCAATCTAATATGTATAGGCATACATATTGCCATTCAACATGTCGTCCCTTAACCAAGGGATGACTCTTCAATCAATCACACAATTAGCCTCTGAAGTAAGCCTCAATCAACTGCAACAAGGCTAGGAAATTGACCTTAAACAGTTGCACAACCTAGGCTTCGAACTAGCCTCAAAACATTCTCAAGGGTGCTATTCCTTTACAGGCAGGTTGACTGATCGGTAATCAGTTCAATCTGACAGGTCAAAGTTTTACAGTCGACGATCGGCTTGTTTCAAGTTGTAAAATGGCTGGCAGCTAGTGCATCCAACCGGACGACCATCCGATCGACCAACGATCCGACCATTTCTACCAAATCACGAGTGGTAGTAGCTCTTGCATCCGCCGAAGACCAATCTACCAAGCGGTCGGCCGGTTCCCCTGTCTGATGGTAGCGGCTTCTATATCAATGTCGAACTTCGATGGCCAGCGTCGGCCGATTCCTCGTTGTCCCGGGTTGATGCTCTTTATTCTTTGGATGACCTTTCTGTCGACCAACTGGTCGATCGGTTCATCCCAAGAAACCTAGAAAACATGTTATTTTGCGTTAGAATTCACCAAAAGCGACCTCACAGGAATCGATTAAAGCAAAACTGACCTTAGATGAAAAATATATCCAAGTAAGAAGTTTCCCTACCTCTTGGAGTGTGAGCAATGCCTCGAGGAAGTCCCGCGGACACTTCCTAAACACGAACCTTTAGACCTCACAAACCTCCCACGTGAAACCTTAACGAAACTCGGAGTTTTCGTATCCACACGTAGTCCTTGTCGCATACTTCGACTTTAATTCTTGGTCCGTCGGAAGGCGATCACCCGATCTCCATAGATCGTAGAGAGAAGGTATAGCCCCTTTTCCCCCCTCTCTCTCTCACTCCTTTCCTCTCCTCCGTTTCCCTTTCTCCTTTTCCTTTCATTTCTCTTTTTGTTTTCATTTTAAACTTAACTCAAGTTTTGTTAAGTGACCCACGTCACACCACGTATCCACTTTGGTACCAGGTTCAAGTTCAGTTTATCTTAATTGACCTTACCCAAATATTTCCTAACTCCCAAGATTTTTGTAAGAATCTTATCCCTGAAGTCATTGACGACTCACCACCTAGAATATCGTGGAAATCGACTATCGTGGGAATTGGCCCGAAACTTACGGTCACCAGTTGAGACAAATCATGGCTTGATCGTTTAAGTAAATCAAGATCTAGAGAGAATTTTCTAGAGCTTCCTGAACATATGACAATTTTATTATTTTCCATTTCGGAAAATTATATTTTCCCAGTTTCTGAAATATTATTAAACTTTTTCTAAGTATAAAAAATATGCTTAAATATAAAAATTTTGTATTAAATGGAGTGTAGGAGTTTATTTGTTTGCTTGTTTGATTTTTTTTTTTGAGCTAATAATAAGATTTTAATGTCAAAAGACATCTAAATATAAGATGAAATATGATATTTAAATATTATTCAATGCAATTTAACTTTGATAAAAGATGTACAAAGACCTCCTTTTGTCGACAAATATGATTGAAAAAGTTGATTTTTAAATCAAAATTTAAATATCAATTTTACTTTTAACTTCAATAAAATTATTATTAGAATTTTTTACCCTGTGACATATAAATTAGTTCAACCTTTTTGAAACTGTTTTTAAAAATAGTTGTGTTATAATAAGAGGGTGTATTGGATTAGGACTTTTAATGACATTTATAGACTTTTTTAAGATGATGATTTTTATAGATTTTGATGTTGGAAAAAATTTTATATGGGCTAACATTAATTGAATAATTTTTTTTATAATAACGGGTTAATGGATAGTCTATCATATAATGAGCCCAATTCACTAGTGATCAATTTTGGATTAGGCTTTGTATCTTTTTAGTAGAAACCCAATTTAGTGACAAGTGTAGGCTATGGATCTCATTGAAGCCTATTATGGGAGGGCCCACTGAGAAACCAATATTGAGTATAAAATCTCGGTTCTCTCTTTAGTCCAAATTAAGGGTTTTTTCCCATTGAGACACCATAGCTATTAATCTGAATCATAGAGAGTAATACTTAGTTTGTAATCCGTTGCAATAATTAATTATTTGTGATGGCTCAAACAAGTATGTTATTCATTGTAATTTTCTATATCTATTAGTGTACTTTATTCATGTAACAAAAAATTTTACATGTGCTATAAGAGCCAAGATTTACATAATTTAGGATCTACAATTGAAAATAAAATTTTTATATTTACATTTTGGAGCCGAATATGTGATCCATAATTGTGCATGGATTTTTGTTTCGTTTGATTGTGAAACCCTAAGCCTTTTGTTCCTCTTGTTATAAGCTTCAAATCGATATATTATATGTGCAATTTCGTTGGGTAAATTAGGAGTAATTTGTTTCAAATTTCGGAATTTTGCATTCAGATTCGAAAATTATTTATTTGTACAAATTATTATGTTTTACTCAAATTAAACTCTTGGATCTTGTTGTTTACATACACTTTAGTTGATATATTGCATTAATTTCAGGTTTTTGGCTCAATTTGGTGGAAATTAAAAAAAAAAATCGATTTTTTTCAAGGTATGAACCCTAGATCGATTTGTTTTATAATTTTAAAAAATTGAGCAAGATTGTGGAGTTTTTTGTTCAATTAATTGTTGTAGATAGATTTCTTACATGGTTTAGGTAAAAATACATGTAAAATGAGGCCGAAATAGGTGTTAAAATAGAATTTTTTGGATCTTGGCTATGGAGGTTTAAAAACTGAATTTTGTTGTTCAAATATGGAGATCTTTAAGTTGTTTTTTTTATGATTAAATGTCTTAGAATTGTTAGAAACAACCTAAATATTAAAACCCCTCGAAATCCCATTAGAAAAACATCTTTTTTTTCCATGATTTGCAAGTCGGGTCATAACCGAGTCATTTGACCTGAATTGCAGAAATTTTGACCCATTGTTGGAGGTTGAAGATGACCTCTAGCACATGCCACATGTGGCACACATTCCCCACTCGCAGGTCAAGTGCTTGAGGCACGTGTGACCTCATCCGGAGTCCGTAATGAGCCTCGTTTTTTCCTATGAGCTCGTTTTTCTGTAAAACAAATTTTTGATATATCATTTTATTTTTAGGAGGTCAAAAATATTCATTAAATATTTTTACCTATTTATGTGATTTGATTAAATTAAAATTATTTTTTGGTATAATTTTCTGTTGAAAATTTACCATAAATTATGTTAATATACATGGAACAGGGGTGTAGTACTCACTCTCTCTAGATTGAAAGTTTTTCAATCATAATCTCCTACTTTATCTAAATCACATAAAGTAGTTAAATAATTAGTTTAAAGTGTAGTAAAATTGTTGTTCAAATTATTGCAACTATAATTGATCCCTGATCATTGAAAGTACATATTGTCACGTACTTTATCTTGTCTAACCATGTGCATATATATCGCTAATGTAACACCCCACATTATACATGACGCCCCCAGCAGGGGGTCCGTTATTCTGTCGACCCGGAATACAAGTGGATGTGGTGCCTTCAGCACCGCCGAATCGGGCGAGTCTCCTTTGTGCGGGAGCTCTACCCCGGAATACAAAACTTGTATAAACACATTTACACATCCCCGAACAATCCAATATATGCAATATATTATCTGACCACTTGGGCCCACAAACTAATACTCATTAAAACACATATCACATATTCTCCAATTATCTCCCAATAATTACATAGTTGATTTCACTTTATACAAACATATATTAACGTCTACGAGTGTAATACATGGTATGTCCCAAGCTCCTCCAAAATCAAAGCGCTTCTTAGAAATGAATTGTCTTCTCTGGCTCCTATACAGAAATAAGGGGTCCCACGATGGAGTGAGCTAAGCTCAGTGGGAGAATCGCCCTAAAGTGTGCTACTCACCACCTAAGTGCAATGCGATGCTCCAAAAGTAAACACACTCAAGTAAATACATGATCCTCTTGAATGTCTACACTGAGTCCACCCCCACGTCACGAGTCCTCCGTAGACTCCTCACACTTGCACAAGCCATGTGAGAAGAAAATAATCATTTCAAAACAAAACTTTTGTTCTTGAAAATATACTACCGAAATATTCGGTATAAATATGAGACTACCCTCCGAGGTGAATTGGTTGGTGAGCTTTCCGAAACAGTCATGGTCCTCATCCGAAATGATCTGTTGGCCCATCTCCCAACCCAATTCTCCGGAATATCATCCTGTGAAATTCCTTTACTTAATCATATCCGTTTTACAAAAATACCTTGTATCATGCACTCACACCTAATTCTAAAGTTGCAGTGCATATGAAAATACATTATGCCATTTCAAAATCATTTACACAATATGTCAATATGCATATTTTCAATCAACTACAATTACACGCATGTAATTCAACACATCAATCATCACCCAATTTAGCTCAATTGAGCAAATCATAATCATCTCCAATGGCCTATACTCACAATTATATTCCATATAATTGAGACCTCATGTTAACACTCATTAAACATTAACCTATTGATGTCTACACCGCACAAACTCAAGTCATTCACATCAAACAATTCTCATGCCAAATCAAATGGACATTTATGGTCCATTTCACACAAATTGGGACTGTTTTTTACGGTCCCAAAAGTAACAAGTGGGCTGTCCGCAGGCGGCCCACTCCCATCCTGTCGGTTCCAATTTTGAAACCGATTTCCGCCAGCTATTCGATCCTTACATACCGACATCACGATTTAATACTTAATTTCTCCTGCACACACAGCTGACCAGTTTTGGTGTCGCGGACAGCAAGTCTCAATTACCACAATTTCGGTCCATGTTTCGGACGATCAAGCGGCCCATTCCCGGCCTTTTTCATATCAAGCATGCATTTTTAATACAAAATTTCCACCACAAACAACCCACAACTTTCTGGACGGAGTCCACGATACATAAAAAAGAATCACCGAAAAATTTCTAACAATTCGGTCCCGAGTTTTGGGGCCGTCCAAGCTGGCACCGCGGCATGAACGAAACATCGAAAAGCCTTACTTAAAAATGGGAATGCCTAAGTGGGGAGAAACCCTACTTCTTGGAGTTGTCAAAACTACGCAAATCCGAAGTCCACAGCGTAGCCTACTCGCGTATAACGTTTTCATGCTCCATGAATCAGCGGTGGGTTCTCGGGATCTTAGAGAGAAGGAGGACCTTCTCAAACTAGAAAACCTCCATTTTTGGTTCCTCCACCTACTGCATCCCCTTTCACGTTTTTTCCTTAGTTTAAGTGGAGAAGATGATGTCTTCTCCTCAAAATTACAAGTTTGCCCCTCATTTCATTTGACTTTTTCAGCCAGCTACATGGCTCCGTGTAGTAGTGTATTCGTTGGTCTTGTGTCGCCATTGAGGAACATAAAATTGTTGGTCTTTGGTCCCCTGCCACGTGGCAGCCTTCTATTCCTGCCACTTGGCATCCACTTACTTTGCCATGTGTCCTCCGACACCCCATGCCTCGAAGCGTGTAGAGTGCGACATCTCGAGTCGACGAGGTCGACGTGGTAGCTAGATTTTGCGAGACGATTAAACGGTAAATCAGTTTAAGTAAATGGGGATCTGAAGAATTTCATATTTTGACCAAATTACCATTTACTTTCGCCCAGAAATATGATTTAGAGGTCTCACATTTCTTCCCACTTAAAAAAGAATTTCGTCGGAAATTCCACGCTATACACATCCAACCATGTGCATGTACCAACCTTACCTAACTCAGGCCAGGTAGCCATTTGACGCCGATTAAGGTCTGGGGTGTCAAACAACCCAGGTTAGGGTCCGATTGTGTGCCGGTTAGGAGTGATACCACAAATCTACCACCCTAGGTCCACCACGCCCATTGTGACTCTAATCTCTAGAAAAAATCAAATTTCTCCCTATATCCTAGGGAAGAATTTTCCATCATTCTGACTTTTCTAAAGGCCTCAACCTCTATGCCCCAGACCTATCACACAAGATGCATTAATGAATGAACATGATGCATCAATTTAAATACTACTGGTCAGCAATTGCGAGTAGAGGCGTACCACTGCATATCAGGCTAATCAGGCATTTCGGTCTGTACCATGAGATCGTCACTCCACAGGACAATCTGCCTCATATGTCGAGTGCGTGACCGTGGTAACACGTCATCTGCTGGCCGCTTGAACTCTCGACCACCAAAATCCACGTAGTCGACCTCGACCTACGCTCGACTACGCTTTATGGCGAATCCATGAGTACTAAGTCTTTGGTGTGGCATCCTCGGGTAATCTTGATCTCGACCCACTCTTAGGGTATGGAGAAACCAGCTGTATTTGCTCGTCCCACGGCTGAGTGGGACTGCACGATCCCCGAACATCGAGTTCCTTGTCTTCCAGAGCGATCCCTCCTCATATGTCAGGATGCGCGTGGTAGCATACCATCCGCCCCATCATTGGCAGCCCTCGCTCGTCTCTTGATGATTGGGATGAAGTGTCTCGTAGTCTTGGGATTTACGCATAGTGGACAATCCGAGTCGAAAGTGTCCGGTACGTCGGCGAGTAACACATCATATGCCCTGCCTGACTAACTGTCCCATCCTAACCTTGGTCTTGATGACCTTGGCCCCGTCCTAGATATCCTTGTGGCTTGAAGTCTTCTGCTTCTTTCTCCGATTGGAAGAAGATGGATCTTCCTTCCTCTTAGTACCAACACCCATATCTTAGATGCCTCTCATGTCATCCACTCCTCCCTCTCTGCCTAGTGGAGGCTGATGTACTTCTAAGCGCTGAAGATCGCTCGACCCGCCCTGTCTCACTATTGCACATGCACGTGCGATAGCGGTATTTGCGATCCCTCTGACCTCGATAAAGGCCTGCGATGGCCAAATGACTAGTCAATTGTCGGTGAATTTTGTAGGAAACCCAGTGGGCGACCTGGCGTCCTCGCCTCTATAACCATCACACAATCAACATAGCGTTCGATATACAAATTCGGTATCTCAGGCATAAGCAGCGACCCCGAGACATTAATCATGCACATAATTCCGTGTATACGCAAACTAATTTGATTTAAAAATATTGTTTTCATCAAATTTTATTTTCAAAAATTCCCCATTTTTGAAAATTTTATTTTTTCTTTCGAAAATTATATCAAATTTATTTTATTTTTATTTTATTTTAATTAAATTTAATAAATATTTTTTTCGAAAATTTATTTTGCAATGAATGTTGTTCATTAGGTATCATGAAAATGAGTCGAATCCGGCCCAAACAGCCGAGCACTGAGTGCATAGCCCCGGAGCGGGCCAAGACGCCCAAAGCCTGTGCCGCACGTCACAGCCCTCATTACAAGACGCTCTACGCATCTCACAAGGCTGCCATGGCGCCGTTACGCTACTTCGTCAAGGCTTCCGCACCTCACACAAGGCTTCCCCAAGGCAGCCCACCAAGACACTCCGCTTAGCGCCCGCGCCAGACACCCCAGCCGTCACGCGCTGGCTCATACTCAAGGCCGCTGCCGCCGGAGGCGCCACAAGGCGCGACACGCCTCACAGAGACTGGCCCACGCCACGCACGCCCCGGCAGACCTCAAGACGCCTACCAGCCACGCCGCCACCCAACGCAAAGGTTGCCGCTTTGCCGCGCGCCCGCAAGGCTTCATGCTATGCTTTCTTTCCCTCGAGCACTTGGTCGCCGCCCAGTCACCGCCCACCTAATTATTCCCCAACGTTAATACAAATTCCTAGACAGTAAATACAAATTCCCCTACAGCCAAGTCCACTGCAATACAGTCTTGCAATACAATCCTGCACTCTTCTCTGCAATACAACCCAGTGTATTGCAATACACTTCAGCCCTCAAGACCTTTAAGTTGCAATACAAACCTTGCCTTGCAACACAAAAATTTTCTCACAATACAAATTATGCAGTAGCAATTCCCAAATTCCTGCACCATTTTTTTCATTTGAATTATTATATATATATATATATATATATATATTTTTTTTTTTTTTCTATTTCCAACACTGGAAAATCATTAAAAATCACTAAAAAAAATCATTTTTTCCATAATACTCAAATAAATTTGTAAAATTTATTTTTTCATTTCCTTCAATTTTTCAATTTGTAAAATCTTAGAATTTATTTTCCTCCTTCTAACCAAATAAATTTATAAAATTTATTTTCTTTTTTCCAGCTTTTCCACTCAAATATTTTTCCACTCAAATAAATTTATAAAAATTTATTTTCTTCATTTTCTTCAATCCTCATCCAATAAATTTATAAAAATTTATTTTTCTTCAATTTCATTTCGAGTTTTACACACTGTACCACTCAAAATATTTTCTACACATTCATGTGTTAATCACCAAGCACACATCATTTCACAACTCACATACAACATGGCAAACACACCATTCACCAAATCACACATCAATTATCAACAATCACCTAAAACACATTCATGTAGTGTCCTAGGTTTGTCCCGTGATTTCTTAGGTAATACCATACCTAAACTCAACATCGAACCACACCTAGTGGCGATGTTCTTACTCAACTACGGCCTAAGCCCAATTTCCTCAATCCCTAGGTAATCGTATACCTAAGTTCCACATTCTAAGACCCGTGGCCTAGAACCAAGTCCCTCAAGCCCTAGGTAATCGTTTACCTATGCTCTGATACCGTCGTGAAGCTCAGACGTGACCAAACTTTATAACCACACCCACCGAGTCTCAAGGTAATCGCCACTCCTAGCCCCGATACCGCCAGACGCCCAAACCCGGGGTCCTGACTACCCGTCAACCCGGGCTGAATACAAGTGGATGCCCAAGCCATCCGACACCACTCTGTGTAAAACCCAAGCAGAGTCTCCTTTGTACGGGGAGCTCTACCTAAAAACAAAACTTGTATAAACCCGCATTTACTCCGGTCTCCAAACAATCCAATATATAGTTGAGTATCCAATACGGCTACTTGAAGCCCATAAACTAATACTCATTAAAACACATATCACAACTATTCTCCAATTATCTCCCAATAATTACATAGTTGATTACACTTTTATACAAACATATATTAACATCTACCAGTGTAATACATGTTATGTCCAAAACCATCAAAATCAAGAACTGGCTTCTTCAAAATGGATTGTCTTCTCGAGCGCTCCCTGTACCTGAAATAAGGGGGTCCCACAATGGGGTAAGCTAAAGCTTAGTAGGAGAATCGCCCTAAGTGGGCTACTCACCACCTAAGTGCAATGCAATGCTCCAAAGTAAACACACACTCAAGTAAATACATGATCCTACTTGAATGTCTACATGATCACTCCCATGTCACGAGAGTCATCACCGACTCACCGACACTCGTCGGCCATGTATGAAAAATAATCATTTTCAAAACAAAACTTTGTTCCTTGAAAATATACTACACCGAAAATATTTTATAAATACGACTACCCTCCGAGGTGAATCGCTATGAGCTTTCCAAACAAACATGGTCCTCATCCGAATGCATTCTTTGTCGCCCATCTCCTAACCCACTCCTTCTAATATCATCCGTGAAATTCCTTTCGCAATCATATCCGCTTACAAAATACCTTGTCATGCACTCACACCTAATTCTAGTTACCTATTGCATATGAAAATGCATTATGTCATTTCTAAAATCATTTACACAATATGTCAATACGCATATTTTCAATCAACTACAATTACACGTACGTAATTCAACACATCAATCATCACTCCAATTTGAAATTTCAATCGGCGCAAATCATAATCATCTCCAATGGCCTATACTCACACCATATTCCATATAATTGAGACCTCATGTTAACACTACAAACATTAACCTATTGATTACACCACACAAACTCAAGTCATTCTACATCAAAACAATTTTTATGCTAAATCAAATGGACATTTATGGTCCATTTCACACAAATCGGGACTGCTTACACCCAAAACAAGAGCAAGCTGGATGTCCACTAAGAAATTTGACTCATCCTACACCTGCTCCACCTCAAACCGATCCATGGCTATTCCCGATCTCATACATACCAACACACATTTACTTAATTTCACTACCACAAATTTCAATCCATTCGGATTCATCACTGACAAATAAAAGGTTCCAAATTCTACACTTTGGCCCCATGTTTTGACGATCAAGCGGCCCATTCCCGGGCTTCTTTTTCATATCACATGCATTTTAATACAAAATTCCACACAAACAGCCCACAACTTTCGGGATACACTACATAGCATCTCAAAATTTCTAACACCCGGGTCCAAGTTTGGATCGATCAACTGCCTCTCACTACCAACCCACTCGAAACATCGAGCACACTAAAATGTGGGAATAACATTGGGTAGGAGAAACCCCTACTTGAGTTTGTCAAAACCCGCAAATCGTGGTCCACGCGCAGCCTCGTCTCCGCAGATAATGTTTTCCTCGCTTCCGCCAAATCCAACGGTCCGATTTCCCGAGATCTTAGAGAGAATGAGGACCTTCTCACACTAGAAAACCTCCATTTTTGGTTCCTCCACCTACTGCATCCCCTTTCACGTTTTTTGCCTTACTTAAACTGGTAAGACGACTGCCTTTCTCCTCAAAATTACAAGTTTGCCCCTCATTTCATTTGACTTTTTCAACCCACTTTACACATGGCTCAATGTGAGCCATGTATTTCATTTTGGTGCCATGTGTCCTCATGAGAACATAAAATTGTCGGGTCTTGTATCCCCGCTACTGCGGGGGCAGCCTTCTGTATTCCTTACCACTTGGCATCCACTTCGCTACGTGTCCTCCGACACCCCATGTCTCAAAAACGTGGAAATTCTCGACCGTTCTAATTCCGACTAAATTCGACGTGGTAGCTAGATTTCGCGAGATGATTCCAACGGTGAAGTCCGTTTCGTCATCCAAGATCTAGAAAAATTTCAAATTTTTACCGAAATTACCATTTTACCCTTCCTTAAGAAATATGGATTTTCTGGGGTCTCACAATACCCTGACGGTTTTATTACATGTTTAGGGTATAATATAAGTAAAATTTTCATTTTTTCGGAATTTAAGTTCTAAAAGTGAAAGAGAAAAAAGCCAAGGATAAATTGGTAATTTGACATTAAGGACCCAAGGGTCATAACATAAGAAGATTATATGATGAAATAGAAAGATTGATAAGTTGAATTGCAATTAGAGTGAAAATGAAGGAAATAAATGCAAGGGTAAAGTTAAAAGCAAAATAAAAGATAAGGCCAAACATGGCCTTAAGAAAATTTCATTTTTGGCTTTGTGAAGGCTAGGGCATCTAGTAGAGAAGAAGAGAGAAAGAGAGAAGAGAATAAGAGAAGAAGAAGAAGAAGGAAGAAGAGAAGGAGAAGAAAAGCAAGGTATGGATTTTTAGGTTTGTGTATGGATTTGTATGGAACTTTCTGTATGAATTTGTATAGAAATTGTTTTGAGTTGTTTTGGAACTCTTGTTTGGAGGGTTAGAATACCTCTTTTGTTTGGAATATTTTCTTTAAGGTATGAATATTAGTTTGAATCCTTGTTTATGTAAGGGATTCTTTATACCTTGAAGTATTTTCCATTTGGGAGCCATTTGTGGCTTTGATTGGAGCCCTAAGGGCTATTGGGTGTGTTTCCCGAACCCAATAATGCATTTTTTGGGTTTTCTAAGATGAACCGGCCGATTTGTCGTCAATCGAAAAGGTCATCCGCTGGATGGGCACGCATCCAACCTGGAACAATGAAGAACCGGCTGACGCTTGATCGACGGTTAGCCCATAGTCATCCGGCCGCTACTATTGTACAAATTGGAAACTGAGACCGATCAGACTAGTCGGGCCGACGGCTGGGAACTAAACGTCGACCATTGATCAAACTGCCGACTCCCGGGCCGGGACTCAAACGTCGACCGCGAGGCAAATGGCTCACTGGCTGGTCGACTTTGTTCCGCAAAACAAAGGTTTTGAAATTACCAAGGTCAGTTAGAAGCCCGAGTCAGCAACTCGCTAAGGCTCGATTTCACGGCCTGCCATCGTTGATCAAGTCCTATTTCGTCCTCTTCCGTTAATTCTAACAATCATCCATTAGATTAATGAGGATCCTAATAAGTGAATGAAAGAGTTCTTACAAGTATAAGTTATATGAAAATATTTTACTCCGGCCTAAGAAGCGAAGCTTCGCTGGGCTTCTGGGCGATCCTAAGAATGGGCAAACATCGCTTTCGCCTCATCACTATCAGATTAAGAAATATATAACGAGTTCTGTAACACATATAATTGTATGTCTTCTTAAGACCGAATAGTGAATGAATGGCACCTCGGATCAATTCTTCGACACTTCTGCTAGTGCTACGACACTTTTGTTACATGTGCACGTCTCCGATCGCTGTTTCCAGACTCTCGCTAATGCCACGGATGACTCAAGAGCATGATCATACACGCCTGAGTCGCCCGCTGTTTCTCGCACTCTTGCTAGTGCTACGGATCTTCTATTACGTGAGCAGACACATCTCGGGACAAGGCTTCTAAGACTCTTGCTGCTACAAGACTTCGCTACGTGGTAGGCACGCCTCCGATTAGTGCTTCCAAGACTTCGCTGCTAGACACTCGCTATGGGCAGTCCGCTCGACCATTGTTTCCCCGCACCCTACTAGTGCTACGGCACTTGTTACGTGCAGACACGCCTCTAATCGTTGCTTTGGCACTACCTGGGCTGCTACTATGACTTCATGACATGGCAGCACGCCTTCGTTCAAGATCGTACCACAAATTCTTCCATGGTGGTATTGAATTTCTTTATTTCCTTATGGTTTTAAATATGAAATGGGCCTACCCAATGTATAAAAGTTGTTAAGGAGTCTCAAAGATTCGTGTCGCTACTCTCTTGCCAGAGGGGGTAGGGGTGTGACAGTTAATATGCACTATTGTTGATGGGCAATAATTTTCAATTTTTCCTAATTTTGGAACGTTGCATGTGAATTGTTGAGGTTATTTCACCAAAGTGATTTGACCATCAAAATTTGCAAGATTTTAAATTCCTATTTTGTTGATGGGGAAAATTTTAAATTCACTTGTACAATCGCTTGCCCAAATGGGGTTATTTTGCAAATTAATATAATAACATGAGGATATTGATCGAGATAAATAACTTTAGAAATTTGTTTGCCCAAAGGAAATAAATTTTAATGAATTATTTGTAGATCCTCATGTTTTGAGAATAATTGTTAATTGTGGACTCTGCCCAGAGGGGAGTTTATGATGATACAATTGATTCTTATATTGTATTGCTTATGCTATTTAAACATTTTACCTATTGCCCATAATTGATCTAGTTGCAATTTTTTTGTTAATCAGTTTCCTTGGTTGTGAACAACAATAATGTTACAATTGAAATCCTTAGTGGGTCGAACTATAAGAGATGGAGATCAGACATAGAGTATACTTTAGTAATGATGGATTTAGACATGGCTTTGTGTGAAGATGAACGTTCTAAGCCTACTGACGAAAGCATTGAAGTTGAGATAGCTCATTATGTGAAATGAGAAAGATCAAACGCTTCGAGCCTCATCTGAACCAAGAGGTCCATCAGCGTAGCACTTCCTCGAGGAATAATTTAGAGCGCCACGCATAAATTTCGTTGTCGTAGGGAAACAGATACTGCCAGTATATACATAATGCTAAAGCTAAGAATTTCATAGATGAATTGATAAATATGAGGTACAATGACATGACAAGGGTTCGTGATTACATCCTGAAAATGGTGCATTTTCAGACTAAATTGAATGCACATGACATTCCTATTCACGATAAATTCATTGTTCATCAAGCCCTTAAATTTACCATCTTCTTTCAAATAAATTCATGACTCTCATACAACACCTTGAATAAGACTTGGGGTGTGAATGACCTTATCACAAAGTGTGTGGCTAAGGAAGAAAAGATGAAAAGATAAAAGAATGAATATGCTCATTTAATTTCTTTTGGAAAATCGAATAATTAGAAGAGAGTTAAAAATGGTAGAAAGCCCAACTTCCACAATCATAAAAAAAGCAAGAATTTCAAGAAGAGTGGGAGTGAGAAGCAGAGGAATGGAAATGGAAATGGAAATGCCAAGAACACAAACCTTAAGTGCTATCACTGCAACAAAAAGGGTCACAAGAGGGTTGATTGCTTTAAGTTTAAGACATGGCTAGAGAAAAAAAAAAAAAAAGGAACATGGTATATTATATGCCTATGTCTATTTTGAATCTAATTTAGTTAATGTTCCTTTAGATTCATGGTGGCTTGACAATGGTGCCACTATTCATGTTGCTACTTCTTTACAGGGGATAAGAAATGTGACACCGCTTATCCTAGTATTCCGCTGAATACCCAACTCCGTCGAAATACTGCGGATGTCGAAAAACTGATACCACACCATCGTGTCCCCTTCCAGACCCATTATTTAACAAAATCGAAAGTAGAGTTTTTGTACAGAGCTCACCCAAAAACAACCTGTACAACTACATGGAAACATGGCCCAATATTATACAACGACCACACCGAGTCCACATACGAGTAAAAATGGTCTCATAGGGCCCATTTATCCATACTCAAACGTATAAGCATATGACTATAAAACCCAGAGTCCATAAGAGTTTAAATTACATCACTCTTATACAAATAAATACAACTCATATATATTTACAAAATACATATCAAAGCCACAATCCGACTTTTTTCTCAATCCCGACCTCTAAGGAGCGTCGTCCACTGGTAACTATCCTGTACCTTAAATGTGATCCCACGACGGGGTGAGCAAAGCCTAGTAGTGATAATCTCCTACAAGGGCTACTCCCCACCTAAGTGCACATGCAATGGTCGCACAATCAAACACACATCCAAGTGCAATATACACATGTCTACCTGAATGTCTACATGCCATGAATGAGACTCGACTCACCATGCCCTATGTACCGAGCCCTTACCGGCTCCATTTCTCAACATTACCCAATACAAGTGCCAATGGACAACAAATCCCGAGTCAATCCCGACTCCTATCACACAACCTGAAGTCTATTTGATAAACATGACCGTGTGTCTTATTTAGGCAACATAACTTTTCGGCTCACGCCGCGGGTCTCTTACACCCATACAGAACTTTTCGGATCACACCACGGGTCTCTTACACCCATGTTCCAAGCTTTTCACCCGAGGGGATTAATCTGGCCCCCTTCTTGCTCGCCTCCAACATTAATTACATTTCTTTTTATGTTTTTCGCGAGTAAACATTTCTTTGGGCGTTGTCCAAAAATGCGAGCTCACTACCCATTCCTGCTTACAAGTAGTACTCGATACCATGCACCCACACCCGACTCAACGCAATGTGACTATGCATATGAAATGCATGATGCCAATGCATTTTCCTTCATGTTACATGTATATATGAGTGCTACATGAAACATTTACATACCATGGACAATTATAATTTTTTTTTCATATAATTGACATCCATACAATCCATGTTAATACATCACGCAAGCCTATATTAACATTATTTTTACACACAGCAATTATGTTATTTAATATTTTACAATAATAGCACTAAATTGTTGCCCAAATCTCGAATTTATAAAATAGGGCACCTCTTGTCCCTTCACGGTTCGTCACCGAATTATTGGAATACCAAAACACATCACAAAACCCAAAGACATCAGTCCCGGGATCAAAACCAAACCTCAACACAATCCAAGTATTTTGAAATAGTCGAAATCCTATCGGTACGTCCATAAACAACCACACGGGTGGCTTGAGCTATTATTTGAAAGCAGTCAGAAATTCAGCGTTGTCAGAAAATAGTTAGAAAATTCCTAAAAATTCCTACACTCAATCTAAAAATTTGAGGATTGAAATTTACGGCCTTTCACGGCCTTTAAGCCAATCCCAAGCCATTAAATGGCCTTTAGGCTAGAAATAACATAAGTAAGAAAATTCTCTACCTCGTGGAGTTAGACGAAACTGAGGATTTTGGTGCCCGGCAGAAGCTCTCGATCAAAGTGGATAAACTTTTGCCTCTTGCTCAGACGAAATCCTACCTCCGATTTCCATAGATCGAAAAGCGAAAAAAATAAAAAATAAAAAAATCTCAGCACGCCCTCTCTCTCTCTCTGTCATTACACTTTTCTTTTTGGTTTTTGGTCTTTATCCTTTATTTATTTATTTTATTTTATTATTATTATTATTATTATATTAGTATTTGAATCCATGGCTCATATTGCCTCATTCGGATATGTTTCTACCCCGAAATAATTTATTTCTTTTCAGTTCACTTTATTTTAAATAAACTTAGCCTAAACCATTTCTTGACTTCCGAGATTTTCGTAAAAATCTAGTCCCTGAAGTCACTAGCGACTTATCACCCAAAAAATCGTAAAATATTCCGATTGTCTCAGAATTCGAGGAAACTTTTCTGGGTCACTAGATTTCGCGATACGAATTTAATGGCATAGTCCGTTTCATCATCTGAGATATAGAAAATTTCATGTTTTCAACCAAAATTATCGTTTTACCCTTTTTTGAAAATTCGATTTTTAGGGTTTCCACCTCTCCCCACCTTAAAATTTACTGATCAAATTCTATAACTCATATGCAATCACGAGGCATATGCAACGGTCATTGAATGCTACCAAATGACTAAAGAACGTACATTCATCCTCAAATAAGAAGGGATGGCGTGCATCATTGTCCTCACGCTCCCATGTTGCCTCCTCTACTCCTTGGTGCTGCCATAGCACCTTCACTAGCCTCACGGTCTTGCATCGTAAAACCTGGTCTCGGCTATCCATGATACGCATTGGTCCCTCCTCAAATGTCCCATCAGTATCAACAAAAAGCTCGTCCCAATCCACTACATGAGTCGGATCTGAAGTGTAGTTCCGGAGCATGGAGACATGGAATAAGTCGCGAACACTCGATAAACTGGGGTGTGTACCAATAGATAAACAACTATACCACCCTCTCGAGTCTCGAAGGGCCCAATATATCTCTCGGCGATGGCTTTCGGCTTGCGATGCGATCACTCCGCTCTTACAGGCGCAAGCCCGAAGACCGTGATCTCCTCGAGCTAGAGGTGATCACCATGTCGTAGCTTTCTTCTACCGACTCTAAGTAATGAGAAGACGTTTACATATCAATTCCACCTTCACTGAGGTGTCACTAATCAACTCTGGACCCGTGGTGGATCTCTCTCCTACCTCGGTCCAACAAACTAGAGATCAACATGGCCTCTCATATAATGCCTCATAGGGCGCCATCTGTATACTTGCCTGATAAATATTGTTATAGGCGAACTCGACCAAGGGAAAATGCTCCTCCCAACTACCCTTGAGATCCAAGACGCATGCTCTCAGCATGTCCTCTAACACCTGTATAGTCCTCTCTGACTGACGTCATTGATCTGTGGATGAAACGTACTCATCCTGTTGTGTCCCATTGGCTCTCTGTAAACTCTTATAGAACTAAGTTGTAAACCTGGGATCCCGATCCAATACTATGGAGACTGGCCCTCCATGCAACCGTATAATCTCTCATATGTATAACTTGTAGAATTCCTCTAGTGTGAAGGTCATCCGCATAACCGAGGAAAATGTCTTAGGCTTAGTAGTAGATCCTTTATCACCCACACGCGTCATGCTTCAGCGATATGTGGCAAGTGAGTCACAAAATCCATCGTGATATGCTCCCACTTTCACTCAGCTACCTCCAATGGTTGGAGTAACCGCATTGGCCTCGATGATCAGCTGTGACAGAGACATCGTCGAGGCAAATCCCCAAGCGTGTCTCTTACGTCCCAGCTCGGTATGCGCGGCGAAGATCATGATACATCTTCGTGCCACCTGGATGCATCGCAAAATGAGAACAATGGAATTCTAAAGGATCTCCTCTCTTAGCTTTGCTAACTAGGGAACCACAATATGTCCCCTATACCAAAGACTACCCTTAGTGTGAATGGCCTAGACCTCGTCACCCGTACTAGCTTGTACCAGCATGTACTCGGTCTCAACGTCCTGCCCTTAGGACTCAATCACTTTGATCAATAGGGATGTAGGCTAAACTGTCCCATAGTCCCGAGCATCTTCCACTCCGGAAGTACACTGGCCGGTGCTCCCGCAGTGACCCCAGTACGGCGCGTGCCGCCCCACATTTCCCTTGCAGGCTATGGTAATCTGAGAAGTGAAGTCATAATCCTCCAAATACTTCATCTATTAGCATTGCCTCATGTTGAGGTCCCGCTATGTACAAATATACTTCAGACTTTTGTAGTCTGAAAATACCTCGAACTGCTCACCATACAAATAGTGGCGCCATATCTTGAGAGGCGAAGACTATGGCTGCCGACTCGTATCATGTGTTGGGTAATTCGCTCATAGTTCTTCAATTGTCGTGGACCATGGCTGCTCTCGGATGCATCGGGACACATCCTAGTCCATCCTTGAGCATCCTGGCCACCTTTGTGTACCTCTGTCCCTTTTCAAGCACTATCAGAATAGGATCTGTAGTAAGCCTCCTTTTCAATTCCTAGAATGCCTTCTCACACAAGTCAATCCACTCGAATTTTGACCTCTTTCCTAGTAAACAGAAACGGAGCGCTCCAAGGTGAAGTGTTTGGTCTAATAAAACCCTTATCCAACAATTCTGTATCTGGACCTTGAGTTCCTGCAACTCAACTGGCGCCATCCTATGTGGAGTCATAGAAATGGGCAATGTACCAGGGTGTAACTCAATAACAAAGTCTACATCCCTGTGCGGAGGTAATCCCGGTAGTTCATCAGGAAAAACATCCTCGTACTCACAAACCACCAGAGGTAGACTCAAATCTCGTCTCACCTGGGTCCTCGAGTAGAGCTTGCTAGCCAGCCCATCAAGCGTACATGCCGCACGGAGTGCTACTATCTGGGTAAAGCATCATGCTTATCCCCCTAGAACATAACACAACTACCATCTTGTGTGCAGGTAGTAACCCTCCTACGATCACAATCAATGACGACCCGATGCGTCGTCAACCAATCCATGCCAATAATGACATCAAAATCCGATATGTCTACCACCCGAACGTCCATGATGAGCAGAATCCATGAGATCTCTGACTCACAATCCCGACATATCTTATCAACTCTCACCCTAGATTCAAGGGAAGAATTTCCATACAACGGCTTTTCTAGAGGCCTCAACCTCCAAGCCCAAATCTATCACACAAGATGCAATAATGATGAATATGATGCATCCGAATTTAAACAATACGTGCAAGAGTAGAAATGTACCATGCATATCCGACTGATATACGTGCTCAGCCTATGGTACAATGGCGTAGACACGCCCCTAGGTCCCCGAAGTCTTGACCTTTGAGCCTTGTCCCTAACCTCGACCAATACTCTGGCCCCTCTGGCTTATCTGTGCTGCCGAAGGTGCTTACATAGCACCCTGTGACGGAAAGTGGTTCCTCTGACCCATATCGGGTTGAGAAAGACAAGCGTAATCCTTTATCCCGTGATAATAGGGATTGCGTAGGCCGGGACCACAGGATCCATGCACTCAGTGGGCGCTTCGGCTTTCATATGTCGAGTTGATGGCAATAAAGCATGTCATTGGCCACACGAAAAATTTGTACACTAGAACTTTCGTGTAACAAAGTCCTCTTGCCTTCCTTTTCCCAGGCTCGCATCGAGAATGCCCTAGTCGTCCTCCGTCTCTCTCTCCATAGCGGTACATCCCGCAGACCCGAGAGAGTCCATGTCTGTGGCGGAGGCCCATAATCTTGCGAATGGACAACGGTCCATTCTCCAAATCTCCCTCACCTTAGCCGTGTACGTGGCCGTGGCATGAAATATACCCTAGCGGAGTTTTAGACATGTTTAGGAATTATTTTGTAAGCCTAATTTAAATGTTTAGAGTGAGTTAAATAAAACATGACTTGAATACCGGAATTTGTACAAGGCGAAGGACAATATTGTCATTTGTAAAAGGGGCTTAAAGTTATATTTTGAAAGAAAATTTAGAGGCGAAGTCCAATAAAGGAAGTTAAAGTTCAAGGGAAGAATCCAAGGACTAAAAAGCAATTAATGAAACTAACCCAAAAATGGGTTTTTGATGGCCAAACAAGGCCTAAGAAAATATGGGATTTAAAGACCAATTTGGTCTCAAATTGGAGAGAACCCGTAGAGAAGAAAAACGTGAAGGAGAAGGAGAAGAGAAGAGGAAGAGGAAGAAGAGGAAGGTGATCAAGCAAGCCAAGGTATGGAACTTTGGATTTTTGGTATGGAAACTAACCTTGATCATGGAATGGAATGGATCCATGGAACTTTAAGGCTTGGTATGATTAATAGCATGTCTCCAAATCTAGGGTTTTCATTGAATTGCATCTTAACCTTAGATTTCTTGAAATTAAGGTGGGTAAAACCCACGAGGAACTAAGGCCGTAAGGGAATTCCCCTTTTGTTTGGATTCATGGTTAAATGACAAGTAATGGAGCTAGGGTTTTAGAATAAGCCCTAACAAATCCTTGACTTTTGAATTGTGTATGGGTTATGGCCCATATTAGAATGGTTTTTGAAGTGATTCATGAAAAGTTTGAAGAAAGATATGTAATTGAAAGATGAAGTGAGGAGAAAAGAGATCATAGATGAATTTGAAATGATTATGAAGTATAGATTTGGTTTGGGATGGAAAAGTGCATGAAAAATTGGAGAAAATATACATTACGGGCGCACCGGAGAGACTTGTACGGTACACTTTGAGCTTGTACGGTGCATTTTGTTCCTGGCCATTTTGGCCAACACATGTACCAGTACATGTTAGACTTGTGCCGGTACATTTCGGTTCTGGCCATTTTGGCCAACATGTGCGGTATATTTAGACTTGTACCGGTACACCACAATTACGGTTTCCTATTCTGACCAGTTTTGTATTTTGGCCATAACTTGCTCATTTCTTATATCGATTTGGTGATTCAAGTGTCCACTTAAATTGAGCTTCGGAAACAAATCATATTTAATAAGTATCTCAAATTCTGACTCTAAGATAGCCCAAAATTCTCAAGTGGGGATGTGCAAGCCCATTTCCTGCATCAGTTGATCATAGAGTAGTCCGAGTTGTTTCGGACGTAACTTGAGTTTCGGTGCTCCGAATGGGGTGATTCCAGTTGGAATAGAACCCTTAGCACCTTAACTTTAAGAGTACAAATATATAGTGCCAAATATGAAGTTAAGACCCCAGAAAAGTGAGTATTTCAAACTATCCCTCGGGTAAAATCGGTAAAATGACTAGTTGGCATGAAAATGCCATAACTTTAGTTTGGATGATCCGATTGGATTGATTTCCATTCTCCGGGTAAATGGGTTTATATAATATGTAGAATACATGAATAGATTTGTGATTACATGCACTCATACCTTACCCGGTATATAATACGTCTGTCGTAGACACGTAAGTGGTTAGAATGCCACTATTATAAGATAGTAAGTTCACGAACTCATATAATTATAAAAATACACGAGACCGATTATTAAGCGAAATACTTTTCTGATAAGTGCCAGTACTCCTGATCTGATTAGTACTTGATTACTCGATTAGTGCTTTCAGGCACTCTGATGCGGTGTGCCCGATTACTCCGATGGAAGTGCTCGGCACTCACGATCGATTAGCGCGGTACTGGTGGAGTGCTGGCATACGATACGATTAGTGCCCGGTACTCCGGTTAGTGCTGGAGCACTCGATCGATTGGTACTTTGATTACTCTGGATTAGTGCTCAGGCACTCTTGATAGTAGTACCGGGTACTCCGGTTAGTCTTCACGGCACTCCTGTTTTGGTGTACTTGATTACTCCCATTAGTGATACGGCACTCTGTCCAGGTTGAGTGCTCTGGCCTCCTATACGATTAGTGCTACGGCACTCTGTTCGATGTCACGAATTCTACTTTGTGCTCTGACGCGCCAAATACTGTATAATGTCGTGGATATGACCCATCTGATCTTCACTTTAATGAAGCTGGTGAGTATATTCCCATAATTATATGATAATAGCACGAATAATGAATAATTATAAGTCTGGTCGACTAAGTTACGTCTCACGATTAAGTTACTGTCTCTGATTAAGTCTGTGTTTTCCTCTGGTACTCACGCATCTAAATATTCTGTAGTACATAAGAGATACTCATGTCAGTTAAGCTACGTAGTACCTACGGGTACTCACATCATTTGTGTAAAGTTAGTACTACGGGTACTCTTGTATCTGAATAAGTCCTGTAGTACCTACGGGTACTCCTGTATCTGATAAGTCTCGTATATGATAAATCCTATATCTGAATAAGTCACCTTGGTACCTACGCGGGTACTCACGTATCGATAAGTCTCGTATCGATAAATCACACGTATCGAATCGGAGTCCTGTCTTTGATCTAGTTTTGTAGTACCTAGGGGTACTCCTGAATATTAATAAGTTTTGTCCTGTATCTGATTAAGTGTTGTAGTACCTAAGGGTACTCCTGTATTTGATTAAGTTCTGTCTATATCTTATTAAGTCCTGTAGTACTTAGGGGTACTCCTGTATCTGCTTAAGTTATGTAGTACCTACGGGTACTCCTGTATGCGAGTGGATTACTACAGTAGTACCTACGGGTACTTACGTATCGATCAAGTTACAGTATTTCTGGTCTCCTTTACGATTTAAGTTACATCGTACCTGCAGTTACTCCACGTCTCGATTTGGATTACGTAGTACCTAAAATGCTCTTGTATTTGATTAAGTTGATGGTACCTACGGGTACTCCCACATTATCGATAAAGTAAAGAATAAGTCCCGAGTAGCACCCCTACGGGTACTCTCGTATCAGTAATATAAGTACAAGTTCTGTAGTACCTACGAGTACTCCCGTATCCGTAAGATAAGTATAAGTCTAGTGGTACCTACGAGTACCTCCGTATAAGGAATCTGTGTAGTACCTACGGGTACTTTTGTACCATTAAAATGTTACGTGAAATGCACTGCGGTGCTATATCAGAAATACAATAATAAGTTACGTAATACGATTATAAGATCGAGTAGATAAGTATAAGTTTCGTAAGACCGATTATAGTTAGGTAAGAGCAGTAAGTGCTCTGAAATACCGGTATACGTTCCGTAATCTAGGTGATATCTACGGTACCTCCAGACAAAGTGTAAACTCCGTAGTATAAGTATAAGTTAAAGTAACTTCCTCCCGGTCGTGAATAAACATAAGTGCATTAAGTATAAGTTACGTAACTCCTACGAGTCTTGAATAAACATAAGTCTCTGTTAAGTATAGAGTTTCAGTAACTCCTACGGGAGTCTGAATAAACATAAGTCTTGTGTAAGTATAAGTTAGATGAGTATAGATCTTGCAGAATAAGGGTAAGATACATTGTCTCTACGAGTCCCAGAATAAATATAAGTTTGTTGCTCCTACGGGAGGTCAGGAATAACATAAGCTTTATTATAAGAGGAAATTGCTCGTATAAGTCGTAATATAAATGCATGGAAATTTATATTATGCATTGTGTTTATGCGTTAAATGTGTATATGCATAAGACATGTTTTCCAGCTAAAGCGTACAAAGCTTAGCACGGGTTTTTAATCCGTGTAGGTACGAGGAAGACATTTAGAGCTTCGTATTCTTTGGGCTGACACACCAGGAAGGGTTCACTACATGTAGGTTTCGTGCTCTGATTTGTAAATGTAAAAGTTCAGTTTTGTATTTGTAAATGGGACTCGATAAATGTATATGATATTTTGACTATGTTATAAGATGTGGGCCATACCCACAGGTACTAGATTGACTTAAAAAACAAAAAATCAGGTAAAGAGTCCCAGTCCTGAGTCTCGTGTCCCGAAAACCGGTTCGGATCCGCCAATCGGGTCGGACCGGGATTTGGGGCATGACAGGCCACATAGTCATCAGCAAACCTTGCCAACTCAGTGAATCTGGCCACGTACTCCATCACTGTCATCATTCCCTGCCTTAGCTCTAGGAACTCTTGGGCCTTTGCATGTCTAGTAGTGGCCGGAAAGTACTTGCTTATAAAGAGCCCATGGAACTCTATTCAAGTCATTGCCTCTAAGTCCTTAAAGGTCTTAACCCAGTCCCACCACACTTGGGACTCACCCTCTAGCTGGAAAGTAGTTAACCTAATCTTGGTGCGTGGAGGTGGCATCGCGGCGCGCGATGCGTGATCTGCGGGTTGCGATGGTCTGCCATGGATCCCCACCACATGACGTCGGAGGATGATGTGACTTGAACCTGCAGGGTTACCGAACCTCCTTGACTACCGGTACTAGCATGTGCAATGGCGTGCAACCACTAACGACCTCGACAAAGGCCTGGCGGTTCCCAAGGCAATTGGTCTACTTATTGCCGTGAGCGTCCTCTACATCCTGCGTCACCGACGCCATCTACATGTCAAATGGCAATAAAGTTTTTTTAATTTCATTTCAATCTAACTAGTAATGCACATGCCAATTACTAATAGACTTAACAACCATGAACTGACCCGTTCATCACCTAAGTGGTGTTAATTTCCAACCACTCCTTTTTATTTATTTCAATAAAATTCAACCCTTTCCGGTTCATTTCATTTTCCGAACCCCTAAGGTTATGGTTCCTAACCTTAGCATTCCATTTTTTTTCTATATACATTATGCCATTGTGCAATAGCCATGCAATCACATTTCCCATATACATCATACCGTGTATATGTCTTTCCGCGCAATTTAGTAACACGATTATACGATCGAGCATGGAGCACGTATCCAGATATAACATGAAACACACCATGCATGCAATGGTCTAAACTCAATGCCCATCCTTTTCCAAGGTAACCACATACTTACATTCTGATATACAAACTGCGACATAAAGGCTTCGATGAATCTGCGACTTAGACCCATATCGGTCGGCCCTCGATTTTCGTGTACCCTAGACTCTTGATACCGTGAGGCGAGCTAGTATCGGGACCACATGCACTGTTGATACCTTTGAGATCCTGGTGTCGTTTACCTAGCTGGTACCAGGCTGTGACACCCCTATCGGGGGTCAGTTGACAACCCCGTCGACCCACGGAAATACTTATGGATGTCGGTAACGGAGCACCACACCATCGTGTCCCCTTTCGGGACCCATGATTTACGAAAATCTGCGGGAGTCTCGCTTTGTACGGGAGCTCTGCAAAATACAACCTATACATGGCCCAATATTATACAACGACCACACCGTGTCCACATACGAGTAAAAATTGCCTCGTAGGGCCCATTTATCCATACTCAAATGTATAAGCACATGACTATAAAACCATAGTCCATAAGAGTTTAAATTACATCACTCTTATACAAATAAATACAACTCATATATATTTACAAAATATATATCAAAGCCACAATACGGCTTTCTTCTCAATCCCGGCCTCTAAGGAGCTCCGTCCACTGGTAACTGTCCTGCACCTTAAATGGGGTCCCACGACGGGATGAGCAAAGCCTAATAGTGATAATCTCCTACAAGGGCTACTCGCCACCTAAGTGCACATGCAATGGTCGCACAATCAAACACACATCCAAGTGCAACATACACATGTCTATTTGAATGTCTACATGCCATGAATGAGACTCGACTCACCATGCCCGATAATAAGAGCCCTTGTCGACTCCATTGCTCGATATCTCATTGGTCGTATATCCCCTAGGAGTCACTCCATAGACTCTTCCTTATCCATAAATGAAATGTGACAACCGTCACTGGTATTACCAATGACTCGTGTATCGAGCCCTCACTGGCTCCATTACCCAATGCAAGTGCCAATGGGCAACAAATCCCGAGTCAATCCCAACTCCTATCACACAACCGAAGTCTATGTGATAAACATGATCGTGTGTCTTATTTCGGTAACAGAACTTTTCGGCTCATGTCGCGGGTCTCTTACAACCATACAGAACTTTTCGGATTACACTCTAGGTCTCTTACACCCATGTTCCAGGCTTTTCCCCTGAGGGGGTTAACGGTCCCCTTCTTGCTCCGCCCAACACACATTAATTACATTTCTTTTTATGTTTTAAATAGTGAGACATTTGCCAGACATACGTCCAATGCGAGCTCACTACCCATTCACCAACACAGGTGAATACTCGATACCATGCACCCACACCCGACTCGACGCGATGTGACTATGCATATGAAATGCATGATGCCAATGCATTTTCCTTCATGTTACATGTATATATGAGTGCTACATGAAACATTTACATGCCATGGACAATTATAATTTTTTTCATATAATTGACATTCATGCAATCCATGTTAATACATTATGCAAGCATATATTAACATTATTTTTACACACAATAGCATGTTATTTAATATTTTACAATAATAACATACAAAATGGCCCAAATCTTGGACCCACATAAAACAAGGCACCTCTTGTCCCTTCACGGTTTGTCCACTTAGAATTATTGGGATCTCCAAAACACGTCATAAAACCAGACATCAATCCCGGGATCAAAATAAGCCTCCAGCCTTGTTCAAGGCTGTAGAAAATAGTCGAAAATCGCATCAGGAAGCTATTGTAAACAATCCACGAAAATTTACTGAGCGTGCGAAAATAGTCCCAAAATGCAACCCGAACTATCCGAAAATAGTCCCAAAAAATCCTAAAAATTCCTACACTCAATCTAAAAATTTGAGCACTGAAATTTACGGCCTTTCACGACCTCTAAGAGAATTCCAAGTTATTAAATGGCCTTTTGGCTAGAAATAACACAAGTAAGAAAATTCCATATCTCGTGGAGTTTGACGAAACTCCAAGATTTTGGTGCCCATGCGTAGCTCTCGATGCGTGGATAAACTTTGCCTCTTGCTTAATGAAATCCTACGATCAATTTCCGCCGTCTGAGAAAAAGCGAAGAAAAATTTAAGGTAAAAAATCTCGTACGCCCTCTCTCTCTCGAGTCGTACACTTTTATTTTGGTTTGGTTTTATCCTTTATTTATTTATTTATTATTATTATTATTATTATTATTATTATTATTATTATTATTATTATTGTGTTATTTGAATCCATGGCTCATATTGCCTCATTCGGATCAGTTTACGCCGAGAGCAATTTATTTCTTTTCGAGTTCACTTTATTTAAATGAACTTAGCCCAAAGTCGTTCCCGACTTCTGAGATTTTCGTAAAATCTCGTCCCTAAAAGTCACTAATGCGACTTATCACACCCGAGAAAAATTGTAATATTTGGTGTCTCGAGTCGTGAAACTTTTTATGGGTCACTAGATTTGTAATCTGAATTTAATCGATGTGATCCGTTTAGATCATCGAGATATAGAAAATTTCCTATTTTCAATTGAAATTCTTGTTTACCTTTTCGAAAATTTAAAGATTTACTACGGGGTTTCATAAGAAATCTAAAACGAGAGTGAAAAAGAGTCAAAGCTTAAAGTTGGCAATGACATAGGATTGATGTTGAGCATATTGGAATTGCTGTTTTAGAATTAGATTCTGGTTCTCAGCTTGTTTTAGGCAATGTTTTTTTATGTACCTTCGTTTAAAAGGAATTTAATTTCCCTTTTAGTACTTGACAAAGTTGGATATAGCTTCACTTTTGCAAATAAAAGAGTTTAGGTGATTTATGACTCTAAAGTGATAGGCAATTGTGTTTTGTCTGATGGGCTTTGCCGATTGTCCATTGTTATGCCTTTGTTCTTACAATGTTGGCTTTCTTGTTTCTAAAATATCTTTGACTAAAGAGAGATCTTCATTGTTGTGGCATAAGCGTTTAGGACACATTTCTAAAGAGCGAGTAGAGCGCTTAATTAATTTTGAGATTCTTCCTCACCTTGATTCTGATGACTTAGAAATTTGTGTTGATTGTGTGAAAGAAAAATTTACAAAAACTAAGAAAAATGGTGCAACTCGTAGTCAAAATTTGTTGGAGATTGTTCATACAGACATTAGTGGACCTTACTCCTCTACCTTGTGTGGCAACAAGTACTTCATTACATTCATTGATGATTTCTCCCGATATGGCTATGTATTTTTTATCAAACAAAAGTCGGATGCTCTTGAAATGTTCAAAGTCTTCCGCACTGAAGTTGAGAAACAACTGGGGAAATTCATCAAGATTGTAAGATCTGATAGAGGTGGTCAGTATTATGGGAAGCATGATGATACTAGACAACAAAAATGGACCTTTTGCAAGTTACCTACAAGATAATGATATTGTTGCTTAGTATACTATGTCTAGTAGTCCTGAACATAATGGTGTGGTAGAAAGGCATTATCGCACTCTTATGGAAATGAAGAGGAGCATGATGAGTAGATCAAATTTGCCAAAATATTTATGGGGTGAAACCATCAAAACAACAACCTACATTTTGAACCGTGTTCCTAGTAAGTTAGTGCCTAAAACACCTTTTGAACTATGGACAGGCAGAAAACCTAGTTTGAATCATTTCAAATTATGGGGGTGTCCAATTAAGGTAAAAATCTATGATCCTTCTTTAAAGAAGATAGATTCGAGAACTACTAGGTGCTACTTTATTAGGTATCCTAGTCACTCAAAATGATACAAGTTTTACTGTTCGACTCGTGGCACTAGAGCTATTGAGTCTCAAGTGTCAAAGTTTTTAGAGTTGGATGTTGCTGAAGGTATACCCTTTCAATCCAATGAAAGAGTGGAACCCATTTGCGCCGAGTCAGAGAAGGTGTATGGTGCGATGTAACCGTGGGATCCTTTGTAATGCACGAGGCTTCACTTGAATTATTAAGTGTCATAGTAGTATTTTGTAACGTTGTTTTAAGGATGAAATTGTAAAGTTTTCAAAGAATTGTGGCACTGTAAAACCAGAAAAAAAAATTATTAGAAATTTTCAAAAAATTGCAAAAGGATAATAATAATAATAAATTCTGTAATGGTTGAGGCGCAGAAAATTCTCTAGATCTTGGATGTGAAGCAGGGTTGGCGGGTTAAATTTGTCTCATGAAATCTACAGTGACAGAAAAGTTTCGTAGATTACGAGATAGTCGGAGTATTTTTACGATTTTCTGGATAAATAAGTCATCAGTGACTTCAAATACGAGATTTTTACGAAAATCTTAAAAGTAAGGAAATGGCTTGAGCTAAGTTCATTTAAAATAAAGTGAACTGAAAATAAATAAATTGTTTCGGGGTAGAAACGGACCCGAATGAGGTAATATGGACCATGTATCCAAATAATAATAATAATAATAAATAAAATAAAAAGAAAAAACGAAAAATAAAAGTCAAAGCGGAAGGGAAGGAGGCGTGAGGAGCGGAGGGAGATATATATATATATAATTTTTTTTTTCTCTTTTTCTTTCTTTGCTTCTCTCTAAGATTTACGGAAATTGGATCATAGGTTTTCATTATAGCAAAAGGCAAAGTCGGTCCACGCATCGAGAGCTACGTTTGGGCACCAAAATCTTAACATTTCGTCAAACTCCAAGAAGTAGGGAATTTTCCTACTTGTGTTATTTTTATCCTAAAGGTCATTTAATGGCTTGAGATTTGCTTAGAGGTCGTGAGAGGCCGTAAATTTCAATCCAAAATTTTTTGACTAAGTTTAGGAATTTTTAGGAATTTTTGGGACTGTTTTTGGATAGTCCGGGTTGAATTTTTGGGACTATTTTCGGACAATCCGGGTTTAATTTTCAAGACTGTTTGGGATACCACTCGAAACGGGATTTTCAGGCTTGTTTTCGAGCGATCCGGGACTTTGTTGAGTTTGGTTTTGATCTGAGACTATGTTTGGGTTCTTATTTTCCATCTATGAGTCGTTTTGGTCTTGGTTGAGCCTTAGGGGCTGTTTGCATGGCATTTAGAGAACCAGAGAAACACATTTTTCTGGGTTCGCGTAAGTCACTGTTCATGTGAAGCCTCTAACTTTGGATTGCTATAACTTTTTCATCCGAACTCCGATTTGGATGTTCTTGCACTCTACGGAAAGCCCCTTGAATCTAGAATCTGGCCATATGCCTGTGAATGGCATTTAGGGCCCACATATTTTATGAAAAATTTAATTGTGGTACCAAGTGTGCAAGTTGCTTGGTTGTGATGACACGTGTGGTCTAACACATTTAATGTGTAGGGTAAAAGCAGAGGCGAATAAATTGTGAAGTCGTGCTCGATTATTGTAAACTGAAGGTAGAGTATCTTAAATTCTACTATTTTCAATACTAAGTAGATTGTTTATAAATCGTTTTACGATTTGTATGTTATGGTTTTAATTATTAAACCGTATTTTAAAGCTTATGGTTTTGATTTGTTAAACCATATTTTATTAAGCAAGCAAGCAAACTTATATTTTATAAGTTAGGCCTTAAGAAATCCCTAGTCTTAAGCAAGCATTACCGGTCAAAGGTATTCCGTACGTGCACGAAAAAGTTAAGACATGATTGCATTTCATTTTATATTTGCCTAGTCAGCAAACTTAGCTCATGCATTATGGCATATTAGAGGATGACCGTGGCACGTACTAGAGTATATAGGGTTAGCACGCTAGCTTATTGTATGGTGATGGAGAATTCCACCATATTTACCGGAATACGTGATGTGGACACAAGGTCCTTCCACCGGCACGGTAGAGACACAGGTTTCCCATGTTTACTGGGGTATAGCAAGCAAGAAAGGTCTCTAGTGGTTGATCATTATATTTATGCTATCTTACATATGCCTTAAAAATCTCCACCATTGATAAGCAAGTAGCATTTTTACGTAAAAGTTTTAGAAACTTTTATAGTGCAAAGCAAACAAGGTTTTCAAAGTGTTTTGTAAAATATCGCTTATAGTTTTGAGACATTTTCGTAAAAGCAAGCATTTTATAAAGATACACTCACCGAGCTCTTTTAGTCATTATTTTCCGTTTTAAAAAATTATTTTCCTACAGGTACGCTTGACGCTGGGATATATCGTGGTCCTCCGATTAGTGCTGTTATATAGGCCGTATTTACTACTATTGTATATATTTGTAGAAAGTGTAACTAACTTTTGTAAGAAAATACTTTAAACTTAGTTGTGCATATGTATGTACATAGTTTTGTTTTATGAAAATGTGATGAGCCTGAGACACTTTTAAAGAAGTGTTGTTGGTTGTCATATTTTAAAAGTGTAAATTGTATTGTTGTGTTTTGGGATATGTCCTATATGCGCTTGTTATGTCGAAATTTTATAAAATCACAAGTTTAGAAAGAAAATTTCATAGGTTTTCAAAGAAGCAACACCGCTTAGCTTCAGGATTCTCTAGTCATGAAGTATCTACTGAGTTCTCAATACAAGATATTGCCCTCAGTAGGGGTGGGGTGTGTCATGATGTTATTTTTACCTCATAGCCTCATCGCCAACCTTTTGATGCGACCTTGATTCTTGGACTCAACAAGGAGTTGCTATTATAAATCTTCCCAATGTTGAAATCACTTCTATTGTATATGAGATTCCTCCTGTGGAAGTGAGGAGATCACAAAGAACTAGAAAGCTTGCCATTTCTAATGATTATTATGTCTATCTCAGAGAGGGAGAGTATGACATTGGAGAAGAAGTAAACCCGACTACTTATAGTAAAGCTCTTAATAGTGATAAGGTAAATGAATGGTTGATTGTTGTGGGAGATGAGATGTTTATACAATAAAATGATGCTGTTTAGGAACTTGTTGATATTCCTGAAGGATATAAACCCATCGATGCAAATGGGTATTCAAGACTCGCGAGACAACAAAGGGAATGTTGAAAGATATAAGGTACGATTGGCTGCTAAAGGGTATACTACATAACCAAAGGGCATTGATTTCATGTGAGACTTTCTACCAGCTCTACCAAAGATTCCTTTATTAAGAATGGTACTATTGGTAGCCCATTTGACTTCAGATCTTATCAATGATGTTAAGATAGCTTTTCTCAATGGTGATCTAAGTGAGGAGGTCTATATGTTACAACCTAAAGGTTTTAAGGCAACAGAACATGATATGCAGTTTGAAAATGTTAATTTATGGTCTTAAGCAAGCTTCTCGTCAGTGGTACTTGAAATTTGACAAAATTGTGACATCTTTTGGATTTATAGAGAACAAGTTTGATTAGTGCGTTTACATGAAAGTCAATGGGAGTAAGTTCATTTTTATGGTTCTCTATGTTGATGATATTCTGCTTGCTAGTAGTGATGTGAATCTCCTGAATGATACCAAGCACCTTTTGTCTGCTAATTTTAACATGAAGGATCTCAAAGAAGCATCTTTTGTGTTGGGAATTGAGATTTATTGTGCTAGATCTCGAAACCTCCTTGGGCTATCTCAAAGAGCCTATGTCGATCGTGTGCTGAAAAGATTCAATATGCAGATGTGCAAAGCTGGTGATGTACCTATTGTGAAGGGAGATAAACTCAGTAATGAACAATGTCTAAAAAATGTTTTGGAAAAGGATGCCATGAAAACTATTCCTTATGCTAGTGTCGTTGGTAGCCTAATGTATACACAAGTATGTACGAGACCTGATATTGCCTTCATTGTTAATGTTCTTCGAACCCTGGGCATGATCATTGGGTTGCTACAAAGAAAGTCATGAGATATCTATAAAGAACGAAGGATTTTATGCTTGTGTATAGGAGGGTAGATAATATTGAGGTAGTTGGATACTTAGATTCTGATTTTGATAGTTGTTATGATGATCGCAAATCTACATCAGGATACATTTTTATGTTGGCTAGTGGAGCCATTTCATGGTAAAGTATCAAACATAGCCTAATTGCATCCTCGACTATGTATGCTAAGTTTGTAACTTGTTATAGTGCATCATCTCAAGCTGTTTGGCTAAGAAATTCCAATTTTGGGGAAATATAAGTCGTTGATTCCATCTCTTGACCTATTGTAATTTATTGTGATAATGCGCGTATATGTTCTACTCCAAGAACAATAAGATCGCATGGTTCCAAGCACATGGAAATCAAGCACTACATCAAGGACTCAGTGGCGAAACGGGATATCGTGATCAACACATAAGAACTGAGTCCATGCTAGTTGATCCTCTAACCAAAGGTTTAAAGCCCATAGAGTTCAAGGAACATGTTGTGAATATGGGTGTCATTGAAATTTTCATTCTTTTCGTTTAGTGGGAGCTTTTGTGATTTCCTTATTTTGATTATTATTTTGTGTAAACATTGATCATTATCATATGCACCTTGCAAATAAAAAATCTTATGATGATCATTTATTGTTATTATATTACATGTCAGAACACTATATACAACATCATATCTTAAGATATTGAACCTTAAAAATTATAGTTGTGTACCATTGGATGTCATAAATAGCACTATTTTGAGATATCTTGGTGCATTGTTGGTGACATATGACTTGTTATAGTCAAGAAATTTCATATTGTTTAGAAATTGTAGCAATTCCATTTTGTTGAGAAATTGCAATTACAATTTCATTTGCTGGGAATTTGTAATGAGGACTGATAAGAAACAATGCATATAGATGATGATCACATGTTGACATTGATTTCTTACTACACTATTGGGTTTACGATCCATGTCGATATGGTTATTAGTATTCGTGACTATGAGGGGCATTATGTTTGTTGAGATTAACATATAGGCCATCATAGTCCAATATTAAGACCATATTGGATCGGATAAGTTAATCAAGATGCTACTTATAGACTATCATTTCTTTAAAAAAAAAAAAGTGTGGCCACACGAAACAAATCTTTAAGTAATTAACCAAAGAGTCTTATTTTTAAAATGAATTTTAATTGATGGGTTTGAAAAATGGGCTTGCAGGCCCACTCACTAAGCCCAAAAAAGAGACGCGCCCAATAAAACCCTCAGGCTCCAGGAGCCAGCCCAAAATGAAGGCCCATTCCGCTCGCCCTAAAGGCCGGTCATGGATAATTTGGAAGGCTCACATCATGCAAATCAGATTAAATCTCGCCAATAAAGGAAGTAGGATAATCCCTTATAACATCTTATCCTATAAATCCAGCTAAATTTCATCAACAAGGAAAATAGGATAATTCAAAGCAAACAACTTATCCTGCAGATCAAACCGAATCTCACCAATAAGGAAGGAGGATAATTCTCAATAAACTGCTCATTCAATATCCCTTATTAAATCCGATACCGATAGAGGCACAAAATATCTCATCCAATGGGAAAGAATCCTTACTACCCTCCAATTGGGAATAACATCTATTATAAATACCAGGCCACCCCATCAATGAAAGGTACGCAACACACTGGCCTCTGGCATTTTATCTCTCTCATTGGGGAAGAAATCAGACTTCAGCATCGAGCTTTACATTCGCAAGCCCCGCCGACCTCCTCTCTGTCACTTGTTTTTGTGGAGGCAAGATTCGTAACTAATGACCAACCCAAATGACTCGCTCCAGCCCGCCTGGGCCGATTAACACTCCCCAACCTGGCCCGGCTTGAAATATCATCACAATACCGTCTGGTGGGAAGATCTCGCTAAATAAGACGATCTCTCTACATCGATGGTATCGACTTAACACGCCGAGCAACGCCAATTCAGAGATGCGTGACCCGCCAGAGATGTAGATAGCCAACCTTCGTGCAGAGAAGCAACGCAGCCCACGACGCGACAAGACGAGGCACTGGTCGCCACCAACAATGCCCGATCGTGGAATTGGAGCAACCACCGCACAAGTAACGCCAGAGGCGCCGACAAACCTGGAAGGTCAGCACACCACCCTCACGGTATGGCGCACCACACCTCTGACTCCCGAGATGTCAAACATAAGTAGAATCCAACCGCGTCAGGGCATACCGAACCGCACTTGCGGCCCCGGCGAAGGTAACTGGCAACGCCAGCAATGCGCCAACGATGAACTAAGCCCCCCGTAGGGAGGAATAAGGGAACAGTCATGGGAGTAGAGGTTCAAAGGCCTCCAACAAAAACTTAGCCGCACGTGCTAAGGGTGAAGGGAGAGCTCCATTCTATGGATACCTGCACAAGAACCGAGTCCCATTTAATTCCCGCGTGAGGTGCTCCACTTTCCTGTACCGATGAAGTTCAGAATGCCGCAAATAGAAGCATTTGATGGTACCAGAGATCCCATCGATCATCTCAACACTTACAAGAATCAAATGAAACTACATGGATATCAAGACTCGCATCGGCGCGCAGCCACTATCATGTTAAAGCCCAGCCCGCTTGGTTTAATAGATTCCGCCCGCCTCATCACTCCAATCTGAGAGTTATCTATCGCGTCGTGTGAAAACCCCGAGAAAATTCCACCTTCTTCAAAAGTAAAATCATAATTTCAAGAAAACCGAAATTTTTCTAGATCTCGGATGATGAAACGGACTTCTCCGTTGAAATCGTATCACGAAATTTAGTTACCACGTTGAATTTTGTTGGATTCCGAGATGGTCGGGATTTCACATTTTTCGAGGCGTGGGGTGTCGGATGACACATGGCAAGGTTAGGATGCCATACGGCACCTCAAGAGTGTGACATCAGTATAAAAGGAATGGCCTTGTTAGCCATGGGTGAGAAAATGAATCCCATGGCTCAAATGGTCATGAGAGCACATGATGTCATAAAGGAAATAAAGGAATAAGGAATAAAACGGAAAATGATAGCCATATTAATTGATTGAGGAAATGAGAAGGAAATTTCTTCACTCATTCGACTATACTAGCCAAAATGGGAGAGAGAATGACCAAAGGAAAAGAGAAAATGAAAAAGAAAAGCAAAGAGAAAAAGGAAGAGAAATGAGAAGAAGAAATGATGGGGAAATGAGATAAGAAAAGGAAAAGAGAGAAAAACAAAAAGGAAGGAAAAAAAAACAATTCGTAGGAGAAAGGAAGGGAAAGGGAAAAAGGGAACCAAAAGTGCAGGGAGTAAACTGGCCATAGCAAGGAGTCAGGTAGATTTTTAGAGAGAGAGACTTCTCTCTAAAATCTTGGTTAATCCGACCGTTTATTTCTTCTAATTCAAAGCAAAGTGGTTCACATCGAGGACTACACGGGCACCTAGCTTTGGATTTTTTGACAAACTCCATGAGGTAAGGGTTTTATCCCATTTGTTTTACACTTTATTTATGGTTTGTGATGTTTGAGTTGGATTGGAGGTCGTGAGGGGGTCGCTTGATCGTCTCCAAATCTGGAACCTAAGGTGGAAATTTTGGGATTTTTGGTTAGTTCTGACGCTTTAGGGACTGATTTATTATTTGTATCATAATTTATATATAATAAATTGTGTTTTTGGTGAGTAGGATCTGAATGATATAGAATTCCGCCTTCACCAAGAGAATCGATGTGGGCTGAGCTGGCTCGCCTTCGTGGACACCCACTCATTGCTGGGACCGTTAAAACAAATTCCGGAAGTTTATAAATCGGACCAAAACGTCCATGTATTGGGTGCTTGAAATTGATGAAATAAATGGCTTGAGTTGTGTTGAAATAGATAGGTTAATACATGATTCTAATGTGTTAACACGATGCATAATTATATGAAACATAATCGTGTTCAGAGGGCTATTGAGATGATATTGTAAATCTGCCCGCTGAGTTCACCTGGGAGCTACATCAAAGAAATAATAGGTTAATGCTTGATGTTAATGATGATGTCACACAATTATCTGGAATATAATTGTGTGTGTAGGCCATTGGAGATGATTGTGAATTGCTCAAATGAGCTTTAGTTCGGGGTGATGGTCGATCCATGTTAAAATTGCTACGTGGTGTGAATGTACTCAGGAATATATGCATAATTGGTATATATATCAGATAAATGCTGAAATGGCATATTTATTTTCATATGCAATCGGGTAACCTAGAGATTAGGTGTTAGTGCATGACATGAATTTTCAAAAAACGAACATGGTTGCGAAAGGAATTTACAAGGATGATTTTCCGGGAGAATCAAATGGGAGATAATAATTATTATTTCTTGGAGGAGGACCATGATCAAGCTTCTGAAAAGCTCACCAACCACCCGCCTTGGAGGGTAGTCCCATAATTTACCGACACTTGTGAGTTTATTTTCAAGAACAACAAGTTTTGTTTTGAAAATGATATTTTTCATAAATAGTTAGCAAGTGTGAGGGAGCTCTGGCAGACAGACATGAACTGCATTTAGACATTCAAGTAGACTAATGATTACTCGAAAGTGTGTGCTTAAATCGAGCATTGCATACTATTCTTGTGTGGAGAGTAACCCATTTAGGGTGATTCCACTACTAGGCAATAGCTCACCCTGTCGAGGGATTATATTTTTCAGGTATAAGGAGCGCTCAAGGGGACAAATCATCATAGAGGTTGTTATAGAAGAAAGCCGGGTTATGGCTTTGATGCTTTTGGATATAACATGTATTAAAATTTTAGATTTTAATATATGTTTGTATAAAGTGTAATTCAACTATTGAATTATTTGAGATAATTGGAATATTATAGTCATGTTATATTTGTTTTATGAGTATCGGGTTTAAGAGCCTAAGAGTGTATTTTTTATCAGTATAGAGTCTCAATGCATGTAGACATATAGATTTTCCGCAGGTCAGAAGCCAATGCACTCTAAGCCGAGGCGGCCACAAAGCCGCCTCCCACTTCATTAGGGCTAGGACCTACGTAAAGTCGATATCATTCATTTAATTCATCAAGCAATACAGAAGAAAGCCTGAGATCTTACATCCAGAGGTTTAATGCCGAGTCTATAAAGGTAGATATAACCGATGAGAAGTTCGTTATCACAACATTCATTGGCTTGCCAGGAGTGCGCCAAAGGATTTGATGTCTTCGTGACATCTCAAAGAACTCTCGTGCAAGCATGGCCGAGGTGCTCGCTAAAGCCGAGAAATACATTAATGGCAAAGAGGCTCTCGTATCCAAAAAAGGAAGCTCTTCAACCCATAAAGATAAAGGCGGAACTGACAAACGACGAGGACGAAGCCCGAGAAGGAAAAACGACCGGGAGAGGTCCCCAAGGAAAGATGAAGAAAGATCCCCGAAAAGACGTGGAAGCCTCAGAGATCCTCTGGGTCCACCTCAACGCGAGCGTCGACAACATTATTCACCTCAGCGCTTTACCCCCCTGACAGCCATAGTATTGCAGGTCTTACGCGAGGTACAACATGAGCAGTTTCTAAGATGGCCACACAGATGAAGTCAGACCCTGCCAAAAGAGATAACACCAAAAATCGTGAGTTCCACGGGTGGACTACGACATCGCACCCGATGATTTGCATACAAATTTCAGAAAGAAATAAATAGAATACTTAATTCAAGACGTGATTCCGACGCTTGATAAGACCCGAAGGTCGCTCAAGCTCAGTTCGACTCAAGAGAAACACCACCACCAATTCTGCAGCGGCAACTCCAAGACTAACAGCCCCTAGGAGAAATCCGGTGATCTCGTGGAGGATCAGAGGGAGCGAGGGGAATCCAGCCACTAAGGCCCATCTGCAGCACGTCGAGAGGTAATGGAGGTACAAGCGGTGTCCAAGCTGTCTCGCTTGACACAATCATAACGTTCTCTGACTTAGATCTAGAAGGATGCCAACACCCCCATGACGACCCTCTGGTGATAAAGGCAGTCGTGGCTAACAAAACGGCCCCAAAGAGTCCCTACCGACAATGTGGGAGCTCAACCACATCATCTTCGCCACTGATAAGATGGCATGAAGGAGAAACTGGAGCTACCAACAACCACCTACGGTGGATTCTTCCGCGAAGGTACCGCTCAGCTCACGCACCAAAAACACGCCGGGCGGTCCCCGCGTAACAGCAAACAACGATGCACGAAATTCCCCGTGGTAGATGCCCCCTCCGCCTATATGTTGTTAGTAGACCTCTCAGCAAGAGTGGGTCATTCCTCCGGGCTTTACAACATGATGATCAAGTTCTCATCAGAAGCGTAGGTGGGGATGGTTCGAGGAGATCGCTGCGCTGTGTGTGGAATGTTACCTCTGACGTCCGCGAAACAAAAGCGCTAGTCAATAACATAAGCTCGACGACCGGCGCGTGACGGTGCAATGCCCGACCGAGCCCCCAAGAACTAGAGCCCGCATAATTGATGACGACCAACACCCGCCATCGCCGGAAGTCACATAAGACCAGCGCCACCTATCCATTTCTCAGATATAATGTGGATGTTCCTCAGAGTAAACAGCTGAGCACTGGGAGGAATTGATCCCACCATAATCACTCACAAGCTAAACGTCAACCCATCCTTCAAACCAGTCAAGCAAAAAAGAAGGAGTTTTGCCCCAAAAAGACAAAAAGTAATCAACGAGGAGGTCGACAAGCTCCTCCAAGGGCACACCGTAGAAGTAGAGTACCAAAATGGCCAACGTCGCGCTCATATCAAAAAGCAAATAGAAAGTGGCGACTTGTGATCGACTTCACCGACGCCAACCGAGCATGCCTAAAGTTGACAGTTTTCCTATGCCACTCTGATCAACTTATCAGATGCCACACCATTAGCGAGCTCCTTAGTTTCATGGACGCTTCCAAATACAACCAGACGCGATGATTCACGACCGAAGACTCATTCACAGCAGCCAAGGGACCTATTGTTATAGAGTAATGCCTTTTGGGCTAAAGAACGCAGGGGCCACGTACTAGAGGTTGGTGAACAAGATGTTCCAGAAGCAGATAGGAGCGTCCATAGAGGTGTACGTAGATGACATGCTGGTAAAGTCAATCTCAGCAGCGCTCCACATACCTCATATGTCCGAGGCGTTCCAGATCTTGAGAAAATACAACATGAAGTTGAATCCAACCAAGTGCGCCTTCGGAGTATCCGCCGAAAAATTCTTAGGTTTCATAGTCAACAGCCAAGGGATTAAGGCAAACCCATACAGATAAGTGGTCAGTTCACATGCTCGCCGCCATCAAACATAAAAGAAACCAACGCTCTAACCGGAAAAGCAATGATCGTTTCCGCTCGTATCCGCCGTACGACAAATGCCACCCTTCTTCCGTGTTCTAAAGAAAGCTTTAATGGGATACGCGTCAAGAAGCATTTTTAACAAAACATAATTGTCTCCATTCTCCGTAAGCCCCTCGTATGACAGCTCTGCACTGCACTGTAGTGTCAAATTTCTCGATCTAAGCCTTATCGTGAGACAAGGACCGAGTACAGCACCCTATCTACTATTGCAGCCGAGCCCGAGGAGGAGCGTGGCGGTACCCAAAAGATGGAGAAACTAACTTAGCTTGCAACCACAACCCGAAAGTCTCGCCCTATTTTCCCTGTGCTCATAATATCAAGTCCCAACAATCCCCAATGAAGCAAGTGCTACACAACCAGACCTCAGTGGAGGTCGATGAAGCCAGCCATGAGTTCAAGTGAGTCTGGCATCGGATATAAGCTAAAAACCGTAATAAAGGGGGCAGTGTCTAGCGGATTTCATCATGTGGTTCACCTCGCAGCCCGCCGTCATGAGGCGCACATGATGCCTGACCTCCCCATCTGGAAGCTATCCGTAGACGGAGCCGCCAACCTACTGAGCAGCCTGACTAATCCCAACCTCCCTGGTGAATGATATAATATGCACTCAAGTTTGATTCCGCTTCCTAAACAACGAGGTTTGTGTACGAGGCTATCATAGTGAGGATCCAACCCTCGCCCATTCAATGGAAGTCGACCAAATGAGGGTGTGGCAATGACCCCCAGCTTCTGGTAGTAAACCAACAGAGACACCTATGAGGCCAAAGGTAAGAAAATGATCCTATACCTCAAAAAGGTACGGGATTTACTGAAAAAGTTCGCTTTGGTTCAAGTCAAACACATACCCAGAGCAGAGAACTCCCGAGTCGATGCCTTAGCAAAACTGGCAACGGCCTCACAAGAAGACCTTAGCCGACGAACGCCTGTCGAGTACCTTGTAGAGCCTTCTATAGATCTCCACGACGAGGAAGTCGCCACCAACCCGGTCCAAGCCGTCGGACGGACCCCATCGATTACTTAATAGGATCGACGCCACCCGATCACCCAAAAGAGGCCTCTAAGATTAGGACGAGGTCGATCAGGTTCACTAAGCATAGAGGAAGCCTCTACAAGTGGGGTTTTTTCACACACATCCTTAAGTGCATTATGTAAAGATGTCAATTATGTACTGCGGGAAGTGCAATGAAGGCATATGCGGAAATCACACCCGCGAGCCTTGACGCATCGTGAAAAGCGGCGCGGGTATTATCGCCCACAATGCTCGTAGACGCAACTTAATTCGTCGAGATGCAGATTCGCCAGAGCACGCCAAGATATCTCACCTCCCATCCGAGCCCCGAGAAAGTCATAAGCCCCTCGCCTTTTCTGCCAGTCGCAGGCTGTATATACCGGGACCGCCACCAGCGGACCACAATGCAATTGGCCATCGCTGCGTAGATTACTTCACCAAACGGCCGAGGTCAGCCTCGGCCTACTATCACGTAACAAAAGATACGCAATTTTGTGTGGCGCCAGATAACTGGGCAGGCCTGGTATCCCAAGAGCTCTGGTGTCAGACAATGGTAAGCAATTTGATAATGTAAAGTTCAAGGACTTTTGTGCCAAGCTCGGGATCAAGAATTACTACTCGTCCCCGGCGCATCCACAATCTAATGGGCAGGCAAAAGTCACCATCCGAACCCTTAAGGCATCAACAAGACCAACGAAGATCTTGAAGGCAAATGGGTAGAATACTCCCGAGGTGGGGCATGCATACGTAACTACACGCAGAGCAAAGAACCCAAAGAAACCCCATTCGCCAGCCTGCACCTGGCAAAGAGTAACCCGCCGAGGTCGGACTAAAATCCACAAGGATCGAATCGTGCCGTGATCACAAACACGCGCCTCCATCGACCTTAGACCTCCCAGATGAAAAAGCGTGAATGTGTCCCAAAACCACTGTAGACAATACCAAAGAAAGGATGGCGAGGTATTACAACCAAAGTAAAACCCAGGTTACGAAAGTCTGAGACCTAGTTTAAAAAAAGCTCCTTCCAAAGAAGGAAGAATCCAAAGATATGGGAAACTAGTCTGGCTTGGGAAGGCCCTTATCGTGACTCATGTGTAATCGCATTCGTGTTCATGAGCCCGCATCAAGAGGAAAAATCTTACCTCATACTGGAATGCACCTTAACCAAACACGACTTCGAAATCCGACTAATCTCTGGCCATGATCCTAACCGAACCTTCCAGGGACGACCAATCAAGCTTTTTCTCAATACATTTATCAAATACATTTCATTTCAAATCTTTAAGTGTTTATTTACGGACGCAGCCTACAACAAGCATACAATTTTCAACAATGCAATTCCTTCACAAAATATGCATTTAATCAAAAATTGCATTTTATACGTTTACAACATATTATCCAAAATTGTAAACAAATATAGGTACAAAATAATTTTTGGAGTTGAACTCCCATTTGTTTACAATACACAGTCATATTCAAAATGATGAGGATACAAATGATCGAGCATGGCCCGTGAATTCCTCGATGACTCAGCCTCGATCCTCGGGTCCGCCGATCACTTGTGATATCGGCCGCATTGATAGAACAACAACACGCTAATACTATTTAGTGGTTCTATGCGCTCTCTAATCCATTCGCCTGGGTACAAATCATGCATTTCAGATTTCTAAAATAATGCATTTATACAATATCCATGTGTAATGTAAAAGATACTTATACAAATACACTTTTCTAATCATTTATCGCTTTTCGGTTTGTGATTTCACATATGGTTATAGAATCAACATTCACGACAAATTCAGTTGGTGAATCCTGTCCTGTTTGTCATTCAGTAGCAATGTGATTACACATTCAATATTACAATCTCACATATGACTATAGAAGTCGAGTATCTACCATGCATTCGTACTGCGAATCCTCCGTCCGCTTCATTATCCAATAAGAATGTGGATTCTCGGGATTCAACAAATACGATATACTACGACGACCCACAAGAACTGGCTGGTCATCAATATTCATAATGCATTTCAAATCCATTTACTTCAGCACTTCCACTTATATGTCAAATACACGCACATGCAAATATTGGACATACGTCAATATAAATATTTCAAATCAATACATATATGTGTATTTTATAAATAGTACTTGAAATAAGAATATAGTCAAAGTACAAACATAGAACAAAGAACAAAATATAGAACGATATAATCGAGAACATACGTAGAACTAGGTTTAGAACAAAAATAGAATCCAACTAACGTCGATTCCTTTCACTTTATCGATATCTGGCCCCAAATGTGTTGTCACTTCACCCGCACCTAGTCAATACACTCTGCATCATTCTTAGTGGTTACAAACGACTATCATATACTAAACCGTCTCGCGAGGTATGGCAATGCCACTTTGTCTCATTCTTATTTGAACCCCCACTAATCATTCCTATGGTCCATGAACAACCGGGATACAAATACAGGACTTAATCTGCAGCAAAGCAATAAAATGTGGTTGTTGGAACCACTGCACTGCATACCTCTAACCACCTAGATAGGTTACCCCTCGCACCCCCTCAGACAGATGTGCTCAACTCGTGACTTGCACAGTTGCCCATTGCCCATTTTTCGCACCATGTGTACCGAGATAACTCACCGCACCGCACAGTGCCTCGCTTTTCTCTCGCCGATATTCTGTGGGATTTGCATTTACACATTTTTCTCCACCAATCTTCCAATACGTCCCATATCAAAAAATCCACCATGGAATCACTTCAAAACAATTCCAAAAGTAGTTTAGAATCAATGCAAAACCCTTTTCTCTCTGTTGTGGCTTTTTCCCCAACATCCAACCAAAATACGAGGTTGGGGTTTTGATTTTTCTTAATTCAACCTCTTCAATCTCTTCTTCAGATGGTGTTCGTCCTTAGAGCAAGAAATGGAAGCCAAACCCAACCAAAGCCAATCCTCTTAGCAACCCTAGCTTTTCTCCCCTTTTCTCTTCTCCTCTTCCTCAAAAACGTGATTTTCTCATGTGAGCCCTAAGACCAAGTTTGGTCTTTTAATTTTCTCTTAAGTGTAAGGCCATGTTTGGCCTACACCCATTTCTCATTTTTGTCTTAAGTCACTTGCTTTTATAAGGCCTTGTTTGGGCCCTCTAATTAATCCCATTTTCTATTTTTACATTCTAAACTTTTTGCCTCACTTTCCTTATCATTTATTCACTTAGAGACAGTTCTCAAAGATTAACATTTAAGTTATCATTTGACCCTTAGGTCCTTATTTTACAACTTTCCTCATTTTTCCCTTTTCACTTGGGTTTATTTCCAGGTTCAATACATTTCTCAATTTATTAATTTATCAAATTACCCGGAAAAACCCAAGTTTGACTCAATTCATACCCAGAATATAAAAAAAGTATTATAAAAATTCTAGGGTATTTTTGGGGCGTTACATAAACGTTTTTATAAGTAGGCCTCTGGGTGTAATCTTAAATAAAGTGTTATCAGTTTTTGGATGACGAACTGAGTGTTTATTGATTATTTGGTCAGGCGTCACAGTCAGGGAATGTACAAGAAGGTTACATACATCAAAATGCACAAAGATAGAGATTCAAAAAATAACACATCTCTTTATTACAATAAAGTTATAAATGCTTACAATCAGTAGTGCCATTTCTTATATCTCGGAGACAAACAGTACAAGCAATTCCCTCAAAGAAAAACCCTTAAAAGAAAGAGTTTGTACGAAAAAGGAGAAAGGAGAAAAGAAGAATGAGATGGGGAAGGAAAGGAGAAAGAAAAGAAGAGAGAATGAAAAAGAAGGAGAAGGAGAAGAAAGAAGAGGAAGAGAGAGAAGAGAAGAAGATAGAGAAAGCGATACAAGAAATGTACCGCCCTCTCCAAACGCACCCCCTAACACAAAGCTAGGGGATAACACGACTCCCATGAAGGGGAGACTAGGGAAAAACAGAACTCCCATGTGCAGGAGGTCCACCGGAAATAAAACAAAAACCCCAGCGGGGCCCCTCGAAGACAAACTGCCTTGGCGTTCATCACGTATTGATTCGCCCCGTAAAGGAAGGAGATTCTGAGTGCGGGTTCCAGCGAAAGAGCCACCATTTATAAGAAGATTAAAGCACCTGGAAAGTCCCACAATCGTTTCCAATTCTCCATAAACCATCATTAAAAACGCCCGCGTCTTTCCAAGAAGGGGAAGACAAACATCCACACGCGACGATAAGGTTTGCATGAGCTCTTCAGCTCAAGAAGGCTCAAAGGCCACGGAGCTCTTCAGCCTGTCTTGCAGCTGAGCTTTCTTTCCACTCGGTGAAGGCCTCGGGCCGCCTCACGGAGCTCTTCAACATTTTGCACAGAGCCTTCACCAATAAGGCCTCACACAGAGTCACTTACTTTGACGAGCTCAACGACTCAACTCAGGCCATGCAACCCTAGAGTCGACTCGCCAAGATGAACCCATAAGGCCTCGGGCTGGCCGAGCCAAAGAAATTCTCATTGACAGTTCAACTACTCAACTCCGCCATGCAAATATGCCTAAGAGCCGGGGCTTCAGCCAAAGATGAGCCCACAAGGCCTCGCACTAAGAGCCCACACTCTTCGGGCCACGAGCTCAACGACTCAACTCCGGCCATGTAGCCCCAGAGTCAGATCAGCTCAGGCTATTTAGCCCATAAGGCCTCAACGCCAGGAGCCCAGCAGCTCAAGTTGACGAGCTCAACTACTCAGCTTCAGCCGCGCCGGCCCAAGAGTCGGGCTTCACCAGTTATTCAGCCCACAAGGCCTCGTGGCCAAGAGCCCCAACAAGCCACACGAAATGACTTTCGCCAGCCATGCGGGTGAGGTACTCAAGAGTCGCTTCGCCATGCTATTCACCCACAAGGCCTCAACGCGAGGAGCCTGCAAGAACCCAGCTTGACGAGGCTCACCATCAGCCATGCAAATCTGTAGTCATATCGTCAGCTATTTAGCCTGGCAAGGTCTTAACGCTAGAGCCCGGAAGAACTCGCTGACGAGCTTGACTAGCTAGACCATGCTAAGTATCCCAAGAGTCGGCCTAACCTGCCATTCACCATTGCCTCGGGCCACAGAGCCCAATAGCTCAATTTGACGAGCTCGACCATTTTCCGCCAAATGCAAACTAGAGTCGCCTCGGGCCAGTTATCTCGCACCTACAAGTGCCTCAAATGCTAGGGTTTCAATAGCTGCATTGACGAGCTCGACCACTCAAAGCCATAAAGTGTACCCCGTAGTCGATTATTAGGCGAGGGCGACGAGCCCACACCACAAGGCCTCGGCGTTAGGAGCCCGGCAACTCAGTTCAATGACTGAGCTTAGCTCGGGCCGTGCATCAGCGGCCGAGTCGGTTCAGCTCGGTGGCATTCGACCCACAAGGGCCTCGGCGCAGGGGGCTGGTAGTTCGGTTTGGCTGACTCGACTACTCGGGCCATCTGACCCAGTCGAGGTCTTTCCGAGTGACCCAGCTGACAAGGCCTCGGTCTTCGGGAGCCAGTATTTCGGTTTGTGAGCTCGGCTACTCGGCCTGAGCCATGCGACCAAAGCAGACGAAAGTCGATTCCGGCTTAGGCTGTGGCCCGGCTCGGCACGAGGCCCGACTGGGTTTGGCGAGCTCGACCGCCAAACCATGGCCACCGAGAGTACCGGGTTGCTGGCTGGTAAACCCAGGCCCGTAGGCCACCGGCGCCCGGGGAGCCCGGCCATTTCAGTTTGGCGAGCTGACTGCTTTCGGGCCGTGCGGGCCGAGAGTCGTCGGCTCGGGCGTTGACCTGAAGTCCGCCGATTATGCGGAGCCCGGCTTCGGTTGGCGAGCTTGACTGCACTCGGTCATGCGGCCTAAGTCGGTCGGCTCGAGTGCATTGACCCGTAAGACCTCGGCGCCCGGGGAGCCTCGGCACCTGGTTCCGGGGGAGGAACTTCAGCAAATCATTATGGCAAGCTTAGGTCGAGACCATGCGAGACAAGAATCCAATTCGGATCGGGCGAGCAGCGCAAAAGAGCAGAGTAAACAAAATAAGTAAAGTGAAAATGGTATTAAGATTAAGGGAAAGGCTACATATGTCCTAGGTCCCAAGCCCATCCAAAAAAAAAAAAAGCAAGCGAAGATATAAACGGGAGATCAAACATCAGACGAAGGAACAGAAGGCGAAGAAGGGGAGTGGGCCTCGGCAAGAGTATTTGGTTCTCTAGAATAGTCTGCTGAGAGGGACTCCTCCGCCTCCTCGTCGTTGGGGATGTCGAAGTTGAAGTCCAGGCCTGGATAGACATTAGTGGTCTTCCTCTGTAAGGCAATCCACCCAGAAGCCCATTAAGTCTGAGCCTCATCCTCGATCTCCATATAACCCAAGTCTCGAGCAACCAGAGTTACTTGTTGATGAAGGTCCCCACGCAGCCCACGACACTCCTCAATCAGGCGTTACGCAGAGCTTATAGCCTTAGAAGCCTCACCAATGAGCTCAGATCTAGCGTGTTTGTCTTATCCCACCACCGACCGTCTCTAGCCTTGCAGCTCTTCATGAGACCCAGCGGCTCGCTCTGGGACCGAAAAGGCTCATCACGACCATCAAAGCTCGATTTGGGCAAGCCCCGCAACCGGTCCCTAACCTCAAACCGATCATTTTATCTGACTCCTTACATTTCGTCTCGAGGAACCTCCCGGCTCGACCCGGCCGCTCTCTAGGCTGTTCCTAGTCTCATCTTCTCTACCCTCGGCAGAGAGCTGCGCCGAGTGGTCGCGAATCGAGACTTAAACTCACTTTGCCTCCTCGGTCCAAACTCTGCCCCCGATCCATAGCTTAGCCCGCTCAAAGTAAAGGAAGCCACCTCGCCTTGTAAACTCCGGGCGGCTTTAGCTGTGCAATTTAGATTGGCCTTTTGGCTCAAACTCTTGAATGAGTAGCCACACTGCTCGCATTCAACGCAGAATCCGGTGCCCAACACAAGAGCAACGCCCAGCTCCCGGGTTGAAATCGAGACCACGACGAGATGAGAACTACGGGCGGCCCTGGGAGGACGAGCCAAAGCTCCTCAGGCCCAGCGGCAGGCTCTGGTGGAGATCTTTAGGATGGGCATTTGCGCCCGCAAAGCTAAACGTGAAAGCAAGGAATCGTCGTCTCCTTAGGTTTGAGCCCTTCCTCTTCCAACTCTTCGCCCCCAGGAAGGTGACGCTCACCTGCAATGGGGAGGATTCAAGCGTTGATGTATAACCTCCAGGCGTACTCTTGATCCTTCGAGAGTCTTTTGCTTTTGCAACAAAGCCTGAGCGGGGTTGCGAACTCAAAGCTGTAGGGATCTCACCCGGAGGCGACCGCACTTGCCCCGGTACTCGAATGTGGGTAGAGGGAGAAGAGGAAGACGCCCTCAATTTCGGAACCACCCCAAGTGGACTGGTCTTCCTCAGCGGTCAAGTTTTTCGTTTCATTAGCCGGGGCAGGGACAGCGTCTCACTGAGCGAGCTCTCCCTTAGTGGGCTTAGCAGCGGAAGGCCCGATAGGAGAAATTTTCATAGTGGAAGGAGGCGAATGCCTCAAGCGTAAGCGGATGACCTCGAGCTCGAGCCGGGAATATCTGTTTTGATCTGACTCGACGTAGGGGGCTAAGGTCGAATTCGGGTATACTGAGGCAAGCGAACAAAGTAAATTAGAGATGCCCAATGACCTCTAAAAGACTACACCGAAAACAAGCAATACTCGTGAATTCTCAGGGGTGGTCAAGCAACAAGACACCCCAGTGCAGAAGAAATAACGTTCCTTCCAAAACCTATGGGAAGATGGAAGATCGGAGATTATCGGGGCGCCGATACTTTTGAAACAGAAGCCCTCGCGATTCCTTCACCTTCATGAATCCAAGAAAGCAGGAGTAATCTTGGGAACAGGGCCCACATCCTACAAAAAAAAATAGCCCAACCAAAATACCCCGGCAATTGGGAATTTGGGAAAGGCAGACATTGGAAATCTTTATCAAGCCCTTTATAAGGGGTGCGGAGAGACGAGAGCCGTTGTCGAGGCCACTTCGAAACACACCATCTTAAGGCTGGAACCGCGTGGAGGGTCGAAATGTCGAGAGGATACGGGACACCAAGGGGCTTGTAACGCCTAGCAAAGTGGCCCCATACAATGGTCCAACTTTGCTGGGTCCGCATGACGTCTGCACGGACCTCGGTCGCCGATTTCGAGGTACTTAATCTGGTCTATTCTCCCCTTACCGTTATTCAAGGGAAAAGGGGGCTCCCCTGGGGCATCCCGAAGATCAACCGATTGACGGTCGGAGCGTCGTCGACAAGACTTGGCCGGATGCCCTCCCAGGGTTCTAGGGTGGTCTGCCCAGTGGGGTTCCATTGTACAATCTAGGGAATGCACAAAGGGACCCCACCTAAAAGAGAATTAAACACATGCAGTACCACAATACCTTACATATATAGAAAAAGCCACAACCGACCTATCCAAATGTAGGTCATAACAACAACATACATGATACGAATCCATAGGTTCAATACTAATATCAGAGCATTCTAAGAGTATTGCGAATTTAGGGGTACAAGTAGAAATGAATAACTCCAATACAACAAACACAAAATAGATAAATGCGATAGAGTCTGACAATTTGTGGCGGGAGGAAGCGACGTCAAATCTAGCGCGCAATAGGCCCTGGCTTGTCGGACTGAAGACTGATTTAAAACAATAATGTGAGATAATAAATCACAGTGAGTGACAAAGTTTATAAGGAAAATAACATTTTTATTTTTCAAAGATTTCTTCTCTCAAAACGTTACGTCCACTCTTTTGTAAAGTTCCCCGTTTTAGAAACATTTCACAAAGTCCAACATATACAATTCATGCTCAACAATTTAGTAGGCACAATGTTCTGAAAACTATACTATGAACCTTACACAACATAAAGCCCGAGCATAAAGCGCGTATAGTCATCATGTAATAAAATAACCATGAAATGCACCATAACCATGAGTATCAAATAGTTATGCCATATTGAAGAAAAAAAAAAAAAGAAAAATCAGCATCCATACCACATACCCCGTAAACCATCGATGGCCCGACCTCACGACACCGTGACAACTAATAGACACGTGGTACACCGGCCATCATGTGGCCTTCTTCAAACCTCCGAGGTAGACCCGACCATCCGTGGCAACTAATAAACCGGGTAGACCCGACCATCATGAGCAACTAACAAACCTCCAAGTAGGCAGGCCGTCACGTGGCATAACAAGCCTCAGGAGCAAGCCCGGCCATCACGTGGCACCTAATAAACCTCACAGATGGCTTTGGCCATCACGTGGCACCTAATAAACCTCAGTGAACTTTGTCATCACGTGTCCTCTAATAAACCTCCGGGTAAACCCGGCCATCACGTGGCACAAACAAACCTCCGGGTAAACTCGGTCATCACGTGGCAACCAATATAACCATTCCCTTTCTCACATGTACTTTTCCAACAATACCGTATTAGAGTCAGTCCACAAAATCTCAAGATCCACTTTTTAACACAATAGTTTTTCAAGATAGTTTACAGCCTCGATCCATAGCTTAAAATATCCAAACACCAGGCGCTCATTCACGAACAAGACAAAACTTTCAAATTGTTAAAATGTTGAAGAAATTCACATGAAATAATAACTTGTTTTATATGAAACCGAAAATCATGTTTGAATGCAACCAACCATCTGATCAAAGCAGTATATATGTAAAGTATTAAATCACAATAGATATATCAACTTAATACCCCAAATCATTTAAAAACATATAAACCACTCACAGACTATAGACGCTCAGTTCTGTTCCCCTGTAGGATCGTCTCCCGGCCCGGTGTGAGTGCTTGTAATATAAATAAAATATCCTTGGCTCAATAGCGAACCAACAACATTGGAATGCCTAAAGGTCTTAAAGGCAACTCTTAGAACATGAAATCATCCTAATTGGACTCAGCGAGTCGATTACACAATGCCCTATAGGCGGTACCCAAAATTGGGGCTTTTCACGGGGAGCTAATTTCGAAATTGAACAGGTCAATAATTCCTAAAAACATCCAATTTCCACTAAATCCAACTTTAATTTTTCCAAATTTGACCAATTGATACTCTTCCAGTCTCGACTTCTCATTAATTACGAAACAACCTAAAAATGGAAAAAACTAACCAGCGACTTCAAAATTTACAAACTACATATCAACGGAAAGCCGAAGAGACCAGGAACTCATCAGTACCATTATCTTGGTCCAAAGGTTGTTGTGGTGGTCGGAAAACTCGATCCAACAGTCGGTCGAATTTGCTTTTGTCGTATCTTTCAAACGGTGATGAATATGGAGAAAGGGACCACGGAAATGAGTTCAGAGGGTCCAAAAATGGTGGAAATGAGCTATGGGGTGGCCGAAAATGGCCTGAAATGGTCGAAAAATCAAGAGAGAAACCCGATGACCGCGGGTAGTGCGCCTTCGCCGGCCCGATCGATCTCGGCTTTCGTCGGCGGCCGGTTGACAGGAATTTGGCCGGCGTGACCCGTCGGGAGGTGGCGCGCCCCTCCGCATCGGCGATGTACGATGTTCGCCGGCTGGTGGTGCCTCTTTTGGTCCAAACCCCCACGGCTCGGAAATGGTTCAAAAATGGCCTAACTCGGTGTTCATGATTTTGGAGAGTTTTTCCTAGGGTTTTGGAGCTCAAGATGGTGTTTTGGGGGTTAGGGTTTCATTTGGAAACCAAAGTTATGTTTATATAGGGCCTAGGGTCGCTTTCAGGTAAAAACTAAAAACAGCTTTTGACATTGATAAAAATGTTGTTGTTTATTCACCAGGAATTAAATAGCTTTTTATCAAATGGTCGGATTTTGACGTTAGCCCGTCCCTATGAACTCGTATAAGACGGGGCTGAAGTGGTGTCTTAGTCGACCCAAAATTATTCATCCTTGAAAAGTCAACTTTAGTCCACATCTTTGAAGTGTTGGTCAAACCTAGTCAAATCTGGTCAAACTTAGTCAAACTTGGTCAAACGTGTTACAAACTTGTATTATTTGGTGCGGGTCATTACAATCTACCCCCCTTAAAGAAAAATTTCGTCCATGAAATTCGTACCTGTGTCATGGAAGAGATGAGGATACTGGCTCCGCATTTGGTCTTCCCGCTCCCAAGTCACTTCCTCGACTAGGTGGTTCCTCCAAAGGACCTTCACTAAGGATATTGTCTTGCTGCGAAGCTCCTTCTCTCCTCTACCCAGAATATGCACTGGCTGCTCCTCATAGGATAAGTCATCCCCCAGCTCAATCTCTGGTGTCTCCAACACATGTGAGGAATCTGGAATATACTTGCGTAGCATGGAGATGTGGAACACATTATGGACTCGAGAAAACTCCTCCGGCAATTCTAATCTATAGGCCACTAGACCTATCGTCTCAACAATCTCAAAGGTCCGATGTGGCGGTTGGCATAAGCTTCCCGGCGTACCACCCTTCAAGGAGAAGTTTTGGAATACTTTCGATCCTGCGACCTCAAACTAAAGATCGCTAGAATATCCACATAACACTAAATATTCATCAAAGCGTATGCTCAACCACTAACAAGCTAAGGTTGTATACAATCTTTCATCTCAAAAAACCTACGTATCCCGAGCTTTTCATGTCCTGGTTGGTCGTACCTACATCTAAGGTGGAAATAATGGGGATGGATTAAACTATTCAGTAGTGAATCACAACAAGCCACATGCTAAACATTTCAATTATACATAATTCAAGATATCTCAAAACATGAGCATTTTACAGATTATAGGTTGATGATGGAAACACATGAATGCAATACTACCACCATCTTAACCCCTCATCAGTGACTCCTTTAGGCTTTCACCCAGGGACTAGCCAATCATCCCAGAACAACGACAAATTGCTGGGACTTACCACCAAGGGATATGCCCACATCCGGTATATTTGTGACCTTTCTGGGACTACAACCCAGGGACTAGTCATCGTCCCGTGTCCACTACGTAATCCGGACTCTCCTGCAGTCTCATACCCATTGTCATGCTTTAAAACAATTTCACAAGTATTCAACCACATGGATATTTAAAAACATCATGCCAGTTGATTCAAAAGATTTCCATATATATAAAAATATACATTTATATATCAGCAGAAAATCACACAGTAAAGCACGAAATGGTACAGAATTCTCTACAACATCAAACCACGAGTACAAGCGGGGAGAAGGTTATAAGATCCCTACTTTTCCTTAGATTCAAAGTCCATGATCTCCCAGGAAGTCAAAATCAAGGCTACTCGGTTTTGCAAATAACAAGTCATAAGATTCCTTAGCCTCTCACAATCCGTGTCACATAAAAATTACTCAAGTGGTCTATTACTTTATCACCACTGCGACTCATACCTGTCCTTATACCTTCAGCATAAACCTTGAAGTCCCTCGAAGTACACTCTCTCTTACACTTACTAGGATCAACACTTAACACTCATTATTAGGGTTGCACAAACAACGCACTCAACATAAAACACCTCTTGTATTCCTATCTCCATATTACTCATTCGAAGATAAATTGCTAAGGGTTCTTTTCCAACTGGAATCACCCAATTCGGAGCACCCAAACTTGAGATATGTCCTTCACAACATAGCCCCACTTTTTCCATAAATTTCCAACCAATTCAACCCAAACACTCAAACACACATCGAAACCACTCTATTCAACCCAAAACATCTTCCAAAATACACCTTAAACCAGAATCTAGGGTTTTGCCAACTCATTACTCAACCAATCTAAGGTTAGGGTGAAATCTTAACTCTCAAAAAGAGAGAAATCCATGAATCATATCTCTCTATACAAAATCCCCTCAGATCCTTACACAATAACCAAGGATTAGGGTTTTACCGCCCCATATCCTTCAATTCTAGGGTTAGGAGAAGTCCATCCAACCAAATCCTAGAAAAAGAACCATTTTACAAGAATTAAACCAAAAACTCTTTTTTTTTTTTGGCTCAATCTCCTTTCCTAGTCAAACAATGAAGTGGTCCTGCTATTTTTAAGAACCCTTCTATGAACCTGCGGTAAAACCCCGCTAAGCCTAGGAAACTCCGCACTTCTGTCATTGTAGTTGGTTGCTCCCAATTTGACATTGCTTCTACTTTCTAAGGATCCACCTAAATGCCATCAGTAGAAACTACATGTCCGAGAAACCCCACTCGGCCCAGCAAAATTCATTCTTCGAACTTGGCATAAATTTGGTATTGCTTCAATGCGCAACACCAAACCGTCTCATGTTCAACTCACTTTTCAGTACACAAAGATATAGATCGATGAGACAATGACAAATCGATCTAAATATGGACGGAAGACCCGGTTCATTAAATCCATGAAAGTTGTTGGGCATTGGTGAGTCCGAAAGACATCACTAGAAACTCATAACGCCCATATCTCGTCTTGAATGTCATCATTTGGGAATGTCCAATTCCCTAATCCTTAACTAATGGGACCTTGACCTCAAGTCACTCTTGGAGAACACTCTTTTTCCACAGGGTGATCAAATAGGTCATCAATCAGAAATGAGGATATTGGTTACGAATGACCTTATTCAAGCTTTGTTTGAGAATCTATACACACAACCTCTAAGTGCCATCAGGAAGAAGAATTATATTCTAAGAGAAAAAAAAATGAAACATAATAAATTTCAAGGATAAGGTTAGGAAGGTATACAAAACACTGGATGAGTTGCACAACAATGTACAACCCCAAGGAATTTAGAAACCTAGAGCTCGATACCTGGCGGCAAGGCAGAGCCGGATACCTCGGGGTTCCCGGGTGAGGTCGCCTAGTGGAGTTCCATTGTACAATCCCTAGGGAATGCATAAAGGGACCCCACCAAAAAGAGAAGTAAACACATGCGGTACCACAATACCTTACATATATAGAAAAAAGCCCTGTGAGCCTATCGAATGTAGGTCATAACAACAACATACATGAATCTGAATCCATGGGGGTTGATACTAATATCCCGAGCATTCTAAAGTATTGCAGTGCAAAGGTACAAGTAGAAATGAATAAGTCTATCTGACAAACACAAAATAGATAAATACGATAGAGTACAGCGGTTGTGTGGCGGGGAGGCGACGTCAAATCCTAGCGTATGATAGGCCTGGTATGCGGACCTAGAGAGCGATTTAAAACAATAATGTGAGATAATAAATCTCAGTGAGTGACAAAGTTTATAAGGAAAATAACATTTTTATTTTTCAAAGATTTCTTCTCTCAAAACCTTCCGTCCACTCTTTTGTAAAGTTCCTCGTTTTAGAAACATATCACAAAACCCAACTTTACCCCAAGTCCAACATATACAATTCATGCTCAACAATTTAGCCGACACAATGTTACGAAAACTATACTATGAACTATACACAACATAAAGCCAAGCATAAAGCACGTATAGTCATCATGTAATAAAATAACCATGAAATGCACCATAACCATGAGTATCAAATAGTTATACCATATTCAGAAAAAAAAATCAACAACATCCATACCACATACCCATCATAAACCGTCGGTAAGCCCGACCTCACGACACTATGACAACTAATGAACACGTGAGTTTTGCAGGCCATCACGTGACAGCTAACAAACCTCCACGTAAATTTGACCATCACGTGGCAACTAATGACGCCGAGGTAGGGACTGCAGAGCCATCATGTGACAATAACAAACCTCCAAGTAGACCCGGCCATCACGTGGCACTAACAAGCCTCCAGGCAAGCCCAGCCATCACGTGGCACCTAATAAACCTCCGGGTAAACCTGGCCATCACGTGGCACATAATAAAACTCCGAGTGAACCTGTCCATCACGTGTCCTCTAATAAACCTCGGGTAAACGGTAATGTAATAATATAACCATTACTTTACCATGTCTTTTTCCAATCTTTTGTATTAGAGTCGATCCTTTAAAATCTCAGGTCGCACATGATAGTTTTTTCAAGATGGTTACAACCTCAATCCATGTACCCAAAATATCCAAACATCACGACTCATCCACGGAACACAACAAAACTTTCAAATAGTTAAAATGTTGAAGAAATTCCACATGAAATAATAACTTGTTTTATATGGCTTAGAAAATCATGTTTGAATGCAACCAACCATCTGATCAAAGCAGTATATATGTAAAGTATTTAATCACAATAGATATATCAACTTAATACCCCAAATCATTTAAAAACATATAAACCACTCACGGTATAGACATTTCGATTCTGTTCCTGCTGTAGGATGGAATCTCGGCTGGCGTAAGTGCTTGTAAATAAAATATCACTTAGGCTCCACGATAAGCTGAACCAACAACATTGGAATACCCCTAAGGTCTTAGAATAACTTTTAGAACTATGAAATCATCCTAATTGGACTCCGACAGGTCCAATTACACAATGTGTCTTATAGGCCCGGTACCCAAAATTGGGGCTTTTCACCCGGGAGCTAATTTCTCGAAATTGAACCTTCCAATAATTCCCAAAAACATCCAATTTCATAATCGACTTCCAATTTTTTCCAAATTTGACCAATTGATACTCTATTTGATCCGAGCTTACCGGGAATTAAAAACAACCTAAAAATGGAAAACTAACCAAACGATATCAAAATTTACAAACCACATATCAATGGAAAGCCCAAGAGACCGGGAACTCATCGGTACCATTACCTTGGTCAAATGTTCTTTGTGGTGGCGAAGCTTCGATCCAACGATCCGGTGAAATTTGTTTTTCTATAGTATCTTTCAGCGGTGATGAATCTGGAGAAAGGGACCACGGAAATGAGTTCAGAGGGTCCAAAAATGATGGAAAGGAGCTATGGGGTGGCAAGAAATGGTCTAAAATGCCCGAAAAATCAAGAGAAACTCGATGACCCACGATGGCGCCATGCGCCCATCAACCGTGGCCGTCCGGCGCGTCCGGCGGTGGTTGTAGTGAAATTTTGCCGGCGTGACCGTCCGGGGGTGGCGCACCTCCCTGTCTAGCGCGTGTACACTATTATCTTAGGCGGTGGGTACTTTTTAGTGAAACCCCATGGCTCGGAAATGGTTTAAAAATACAGCTTTAACTCGGTGTTCATGATTTTGGAAGTTTTCCTAGGGTTTCAGACTCAAGATAATTTTTAGGGGGCTAGGGTTTCATTTGGAAACCAAAGTTATGTTTATATAGGGCCTAGGGTCGCTTTCAGGTAAAAAGTGAAGACAACTTTTGACACTGATAAAAATGCTGCTGTTTAGACTAGGGGTCCTGCTTTTTATCAAGTAGGAGTCGGTTTGGCGTTCTAACCACGTCCTATGAACTCGTATAGACGGGGCCTACAAACTAGGTGTCTTAGTCAACCCAAAATTATTCATTTTTGAAAGAATCAACTTTGGTCCACATCTTTAAGTGTTAGTCAAACTGGTCAACCTCAGATCAGCTTTTTGTCAAACTTGGTCAAGCGTAATTACAAACCTTATTATTCGGTCTGGTCATTACGTCGCGGTCGACCCGGGCCCAGATACTTAATTTGAAGAGTCACCTCAATCTGTAGAGAAGAAGAGCGGCCCGGACCCATGTTGATAATAGGTAGCGAGAACAAAACTTAGCCAACCTAACCCTAGTGCCTCGTTGTATTGCTCGAAGAGACACGAGAAGAATTTGCCTCTCTGAGGGAATAAACGGAAAAGCTATCTCGGGGCGCGGGGAAGGACTCTGCGAGGTTCGAGACACAAAGGAAAGGAAATCACGAACTCGCTAAAAGCGAAAAGCCCGGGATCGAGGCGCACAAGGCTGAGCAGGTCGGAGGTGTCTGTAGAAGAAGTAGAAGAGGCTGAAAGAAGTGGAAGGAAATGGCGTGAAAATCGAAAAGTCATCATTATCCGCAGAGACATAGAGACGGCGACAAAGCCTGTAGCTTGACCTCGGCGGACACGTAGCGAATCGTCAGATATGAAGCGTTCTGGCCCTTGCTCCACGCACCGTACCGCAGTGGGGGCAGTTGATAGGGTTTGAAGATGGGCTGTGAGGCCCACTCCTCGCCCGAGAAAGAGACGCGCCCGATCAAAACACTCGGGCTCGAGAACCGGCCAAAACTTGGCTTGAGTCGCTCTTGGGTAGATCATGGATAATTTGGAAGGCTCACATCTGCAAATCCAGATTAAATCTACGCTAATAAGGGATCTTGAGATAATCCTATAACATCTTATCCTATAAATCCGCTAAATCTCGCCAAACAAGGAAAATAAGATAATTCAGTAAGCAGCTTATCTGCCGGATCAAATCGGATCTCACTAATAAGGAAGGAGGATAATTCTCAATAAACTTCTCCTTCAATATCCCTTATTAAATCTGATACCGATAAAGGCACAAAATATTCCATCAAATGGGAAAGAATCCTTACTACCCTCCAATTGGGAATAACATCTATTATAAATACCAAGCCACCCCATCGGTGAAAGGTACGCAACACATTCGCCCTCTAAGCAGTTGATTCTCTCGTGAGAGAAGAAGCTGAGAGCAGGCGTTGGACGGTATGAATGAAGCCCTCTTGACCCCCTGTCACTTGTTTTGCGGGAGTGCGACCTCCCGGAACCCGATGAAACCATCCCAGTGTGATTCCAGTTAGGCCTAGCGATTTCAACACGCTCTAGCCCAGTTCCGGTTGAAAATAGCATCATCATTAATAAATCCTCAAAAATCAATTAATGTTGCCCAAGTTGGAGAATGTTGGAAAAAAATTATATGGGCTAACATTAATTGAATAATTTGTTTTTGCAATAACGGGTTAATGAATAGTCTATCATATAATGAGCCAAATTCACTAGTGATCGATTTTGGATTGGGCTTTGCATCTTTTTAGTAGAAACCCAGTTGAGTGGCAAGTGTAAGCTATGGATCTCATTGAAGCATATTATGGGAGGGCCCACTGAGAAACCAATATTGAGTATAAAAGCTAAGTCTCCTCTTTAATCCAAATTAAGTGTTTTTTCCCATTGAGCCACCATAGCTAGATCATATAGAGGAAGACTTAGTTTGTAATCCGCTGTAATAATCAATTATTTGTGATAGGTCAAACATGTATGTTAACATTCATTGTAATTTTCTATACTTGTTAGTATCATATATCCATGTAAATGATAAATTTTACAACATTTGATAGATTTTTAAAGACTTCTATAGATTATTATAAGATTTGTAAATATATGGATGACTTTCATAGACTTTTATTTTAAAATACTTTTATAGATTTTGACAAAATTTTGTAGATATTGATAGACTTTTATAAAATTTGTAAATGTATGGATGATTTTTATAGATTTTTATTTTAAAAGACTTTTATAAACTTTGACAGAATTTTGTAGATATTGATAGACTTTTATAGTATTATAAATATTGTGAGCTTTTATAAATTAAACCTTCACAATAACACTAAATATTTTTAGCAAAAACTCAAATGATATTATAGGCTATAACAAATCAAATAATTTATCAATAAGATTAAATATTTGTTTAAATGGTTTGGATAAATAAAATTTCTATAACTTCTTTTATTTTCTATATTTTCTTTATTTCACTGGGCATTTAAAACAATTTTATTTATTTATTTTATAGGCTATTTATCTAGGCACTCTGTTTAATATCCTTTCATTTCAATAATCAAATTCTTATTTATCTGGGGCCTAAAGGCACCACATTTCAAGAACCTTATGGAAATACAGAAAGATTCATAGCTGATGTGATTTAAAAAATTATAATAACGATGTAAAAAATTGTTTTTTGATATACTTAAAAAAAACAGTTCATGATAAAAACAACATATGTGATTTTACAGACAAAATAAGAGAACTATTCAGAACAAAAGTGTTTCTAACCTTTACATTCTTTTTTAGTTTTAAAGAATTGGTACAGAATTTTTAGAATCAGATAAATGTAGAAATACTACAATCTGTGAATAGATCTCAGGTTAAACATTTACCTCAAAAAAATTCTATTACATACAAATAATTTTGCCTAATAACGAATAGATCTCAAGTTACGAATAAATCTTAGATGATAATGAATCAAGAAGAATAAAATAATAAAAAAACTTGATAATGAATTAAGAAGAAATTTTGTCGGGCAGGATAAGATGGGATGATTAGAAAGCGGATATAACTTTGTCTTCTTTCTCAACTGTTCTTCCTTCATGGATGATGAATGAAAATCGTGGAGAATCATATATTTATATACATTTGGGCGTGGGTATGTCATTATAATTTTGATTTTGATTTATATTTTGAATGATACAAGAAGGTGTATTTGAATAAAATTAAATATCTTATTTGTATCGAATTCTAATTTTGATATATTTTTTTGAAAACGATTATGATATTTTTAGTTCTTATGTAATTTTAGCAACAATCATATTTTTTTTTAACTTTTTAGTTCTTAAATTTAAAAATTATCTAATTTTAGGAATCGTTTGAGTTTTTAAAAATTATCTAATTCATAGGGTTAAACCCTTATCTCTAAAAAACCTGATTGACTTTACTTATTTGATGAAAAAGTAGTTTCAAATCTTGTGGAAAAGAGTAGGAGATTTTAAAAGGTGAGTATTTATACTCATACTAGAAAAATCATTAAAAGTAATTAAAAGTATAATGTTTATGAAAGTCAATAACTTTTTCAATCCCGGTATATACCATCATTTTTATAGATTTTTTTAAAGTTTTAAAAAGTTTTAATTAAATACACCATGATTTTTATGGCGTTTTTAAAAGTCGTAATTCAATAAACCATAAATTTTATAGGCTTTGTAATTGCATGACAAATTCTATGATTTTTTTGTCAGTGTAATGATAAATAATTCAAAATAAGAAAAATATTTTAAAGCTTTTTATATATAAAATAAATAAATGACTAGAAATAAAAATAATAAAATGTGAAACCCCTGTTCCCATAAACCCTACGACCCTTCCCTTAGAACTTAGAAGCAATGTTTTAAATGGTTGATTGGAGCATAAACTCCTAACCCTTTCGCCTATGGAAGAACAAGAAGATTCGGCTGTAACAGCCCAAAACCCTAATCAATACCCACCACTCTGCCAGGAGTGCAAGTTGAATCCGGCAAAGTATACATGCCCAGATTGCTCTGTGCGTTCATGTAGTCTTCCTTGTGTTCAAGCTCACAAGCAACACACGGGGTGTACGGGAAAGAGGCAGCAAACCCAGTTTTTTCCCCTCTCTCAATTTGACGATAATCTCCTCAAATCTGGTACTTTTTTTTTCTCAAATTTTGTTCTTTGTTGTTAAATTCCTGTACCCATTTGGCTATTCTGAAGACTTATCATGAGTATATTGTGATTCCATTGAAGAACTTCACTGTTTTTCTTGTCCTTAAAATTTTGGTATGTTTCTCCATTTTGAAAATGTTCACTGAGTTTATTGTAATTAAGCAAAGCAATTTTGCTATTTGGTCTTCATATTTCAGCCTTTTCTTTTGATGGTTTGTCCATTCATTCATGGGTATGTTTTAATTTAATAAAAAAAAGGTTCATAGATTTTGGCTGCTTTAAAGATTGATCCGTTGGTGTGATTGGGTCGAGGAGGTTGAGTATTTTGTCTTTTAATTTCATAGTTTCGAAATATTTTCTCCAAAAGCTTTGAAATTTGCACGCTGAGGAAGAAACAGAGAAAATCGGCAGAGGGAGAAAATGAGGGAAACCGACGGAAGCTGAGAAAAATCGTGGGATTTTCTCAGTATCCAAAGGGCTTTTTTTCTTCTGTACTCGAGTTGCAGTGACTAACTCGTTCACTGAAAGTTTCTTGGCTGTGTAGCGGAGTGAGTTTCTCTATGGCATTGCTGTTTTTAGGTACAGATTTGGATTTTCTAGTTTGTGCCTTTTCTGATCTAGCTTACGTTGTGGATGTTTATATGGATTTGTCTTGGATCTCTGATGAATATGAGGTTTTGTATCAAGTTAGGGTTCTTCTTGTGGTATTATTGTCGTTAGCTTTTGTGGTAATGGTGGATGCATAGTTTAAAGCTCTCGTTTGTTGGTTTTTGGGTTTGTTTGCAGAATTGGTGTTCATGGGCTTGATCGTCATCAGCATACGGAGTGAATTTCAGGTTGAAGATTGAAACTATAGGGATTTGTTTGGTTTTCGAATTTGTACTTGTTTATGCTTTTGTGCATTTGAGTTCTGTTCTTAATGGAAGAAAATATTGGGTGAATCAGAACAATCTGGCTCTGGTTTATTTAAAATCGGAGTGATTTAGATTTTTTGGGAATGAGGGTGAATTTAAAAGCCCAGGAGAGTGAATGCACGGATAAGATGGATTGGAAGAAACGCTCATTAATCAAATATTAATCCCAGTACATACGAGAGGATCAAAAAATGGTTCTTTGTAGATTTAAAATCCTTTGAAGTCTCAGTGGAGGGAGAAGGTAGATTTGTGAAGGAGTTCATTACAGAAAGACGGAAGGGGTTGGTGTCTTGGGTTAGATTCGGCGAAGAAGGGCTTCGTACACTTCTAAAGAGTATTGAAATTTGTTGCAAAGAAGAAGTCCATACCAAAAAGAATTTTTGAATGGAGGGAGAATGGTAGGTTCTACAAGATGGAGAGTTACAAAAATGCTGTGGGCAAATTTATGTCTTGCTCGATCATAGATGGAGAAGGTAAAAGACACAAGATATTCATCCCAGGAGGTCAAGGGTTGGACTTTGTTTGCTGATAAACTTAGAGAGTTGGGGATCAAGGGGACGATAGATTAGAGGAAAAATAAGGGGGAAACCAAGGAGATGGATGAACACGGTAGGGGGAAAGTAAGAGGAGTTCTCCCTAAGGGAGATCTTTTGCTGAAGTAATGAAAGATGAAGGATGGAAAAAATTCAAACATGATCTGGGTAGACGTAAGGGAAAGCTTACCATGGAGGGTAATGGAAACTCTGAAGTATTGCGTGATTGGGAGTTGGGAGAATCCCCCTGACTCGCACCCAACGGCCCTGGAACTGGAAGGATGGGCTAAAACAACGTGGAGACTGAAGGGGAGCTTAATGGTGGCTTTCCTGAATCAAGATCTTTTATTTATGGAGTTCGAAATTCTAGAGGAAGCAAAGAGGGTGTTGGAGGCAAGGCAGATCAGGGATACATCAAAACCGAGATGAACTTGATTTTGGCTGTGTGAACAATAAAGAGAATGTAAGGGAGGCATGGATCAGAGATGGTTGCGGGGGCTTTTTGGCAATCAACAAGGAGACAGCCCTGAGAGTGAAGGTGTCGTGGGCAAGGATCTTAGTGAAGCTAGGGGGGACGGCGAGACCAAGTGTTGTTAACATTCTAGAAGGGAAGAGGAGCTTCAAGCTTCAGATCTAGTGGGAGTTGCCATTGAAATCCATAGAGGTATATCCTTCAAAGGATGGAAAAAGTCAGTTGCAGAAGGAAAGGGAGGAAGAAGAAGATGAGGAAAAATCACGTGTTGGGAGACGCGTGAAGTACTCCACAAAGGCCCATAGTGATGAAGGGTAGTTGGATAAGATGGGAGGCAGTAATCGGTTCGGTGTACGGGATGGGGTTTTTGGCCGAGGAAATAGAGCAGAGATGGGACTCGATGCCCACGAAAAAGGACCCAGATAGGCCCTGAGGCGAAGCCTCGGATATGGCATGAGGCTTTTAAGAGCTGACCTAAGGTAGATTGGGGGAAGGACTTTTTCCAAGGGGGTTGGACCATCTTTTTCTCATGGGTTGGCTAATCAAAATATGGAGAGAGAGCCTAATGAGGGGCCTGGGTTGCCAAGCCCACCATATGGGCTTGTTCCTTCTAAGGCTAAGAGCCTAACCGAATCAGATCTAGTAGGAAAAAGACGGAGAGGAAGGGTTCTAATGGGCTTGGGCCAAAAAGCCCAAAAGGTGGAGAAGTTCAATTTTGGGGAGGCCCGTTGGAGTTAAATAAAAAGAACCATGTGGGCTTAGAAGTGCCTAAGAGTTTTGGCACACCCTCACTGTCTTCGAAGGAAGGAGTCTCTCTACTTAGGAGCCCCACTGGAAGGCAGGAAGAAGCAAAGGTAGATAGCAAGGTGGAAAGAAGCCAGGAAGAAGTGAAATCGGGAGAACCATAGTGTCAAAGGGCGTTGTCTTCTTCAGAGGCTAGGGAGCTAGAAATGCCTTGGGAGGAGAATCGGACCTGATCGTAGAACAAGGTATAGTTCTCATTCTTGACTGTATTCTCCCCCTTCTTCTCATGCTTTAGACCGGACTCCCCATTCGGAGGAGTTCTTTGGTTAGGGGGGTGCGATCTTGGGAGAAGCCTCTAATGAAGGTGGTCTCCTTATCGAGGGGTCCGAAAGTGATGGTTATGAGGGGCTAGGCCAAGTCCCTTTGAGAATCTTGCCGCCTTCAAATAGCTAAAGTCCCTTGGGCCGGAAGTTGGTGATAAGAGACGAAGGGGTGGCGATGCAAAATGAGGATGGGGAAAAGGAGGAAGATTGGGGGGAGGAAGCAAATGTGTCTTGGGAAGAAAGCTGTTTGGCAAGGTTCAGCAAATTCCTGGGTTTCTCAACTGTGGGATACGAAGAGCTAATTTTGGATTTCATGAACAGGATAAATGGCAGTAGGCAAAAAATCAAAGGAAAAGGTGGGGTTGGGACTACATAGTTTGATAGGGAATTAAAGAAATTGGAATGGAATGTGAAGGATAAGGAGGGTAAAAAGAGTGGGGCTCGAGGCAAGGGGGCTGGGGCTTCCTACCATTGTTGTAAATGAAGATAAAAATTCTATCCTGGAATGTTAGGGGGGCTAATGTAGTGGCAAAAAGAAAAGTGATCAAGGCTTTTATTAAAATGCAGAGGGTGGATATTGTCTGTTTACAGGGAACAAAAATTTCGGAAGTCTCCCAAGGGTTGATTAGGAGTTCGGGGGTGGGGAGATTCCTGAAGCGGGCATCCTTAAGAGCTAAGGGTGCCTCAGGGGGAATGATCATTTTTTGGGACTCTCGTTGCTTCAGTTGCTTGATAAGAAGGAAGGCCTCTTCTCAGTTTCTTGTAGATTCAAATTCATAGAAGATGACCTCTCTTGGATCTTCACGGGGGTATATGGCCCTACTGCTTATGGTTGTAGAGAACTTCTTTGGGAAGAGTTGGGTGCTATTAGAGGGCTGTGGGGAGATTCGTGGCGCATAGGTGGGGATTTTAATGTGTTAAGATTTCCTAATGAGAGGAACAAGGGGGGAAGAATCACGGGTTCAATGAGGCGCTTCTCCTAGGTCATTGATGATCTAGAGATGAAAGATATCCTCGATCTGAAGTCCTTGATTCACTTGGAAAGGAAGGTTAAACAATTGGCAAATTGGCAAAAATTTGGATAGGTTTCTAGTTTATGAAGATTAGGATTTGTCTCTTTGGAGAGTCAAGCAAAAGTATCCTCCTCCTAGGCCCCTACTTCGGATCATTTCCCATTTTGTGAGAAGGGGAAGGAGAAGGACCTCTGGCCCTAGCCTTGCAGATTGGGAATATGTGGATTAAAGAGAGGGAGGGGTTTACAGGACCTAGTGGGGAGTAATTGGCGAGAGTTTTGAGTTTAGAGGATAAAGGCTATAAATGTAGTGGAAAGATCAAGCTCTGAAAAACAATAAGTTTAGACAAAGAAGTTTTGGGAGAGTGGAGGAGAACAAGAAAAAAGCCTCTCATAGGTAGCAGCTTGGGATGACTTGGAGAATCATAGATCACTATCTTTAGCAGAAGCAAAGGCAAGACTGGCAGCCATGGAGGATTTCAAGAAATGGTCAATTATGGAGGAGACTTCTTAGAGGCAAAAATCTAGGGAAATTGCTCCTACGAGAGGAGGAACGACATTGAAAGGATCCGGATAAGAGGAGTTTGGGGATTAATGGAAAAGAGGAAGTTAGAACAGACATTGTGAATGCATTTAAAGAGTTGCTATCTAACCCTAGTATGTGGATTGCTAGCCCTGAGGGATTAAATTTCTCAAAGTTAGAAGAGCTAGAGGCTGCTAGGCTAAAGCTACATTTTTCTAAAGAGGAAGTGCATACTTCCCCTTTCTGACCTAAATGGGGACAAGGCCCTTGGGTCGATGGATCACCGGTCATTTTTTGGCGCTTAGCTGGACATAGTAGCCTCGATATTATGACCTCTTCAAAGATTTGTAGCGAGAGGTAGATTTGGTAGAGCCTTAACTTACTTTTTAGTGTTGATCTTGGAAAAAGCAGGGTTGAGGACTCAAAGGATTTTAGACCTATTAGCACAGTTGCGATGTGTACCGATTGATTGTTAGGTGCTTGCTAATAGATTGAAAAAAGTGATGCATGGGCTTGTCAACACGGCTCAGAATACTTTCGTGGAAGGAAGGTAGATTCTAGATGCCTCTACGATTCTTCAGCCAAGTGGTGACTCAAATTTTAAGGAAGAAGAGGTGTTTACTACAATAAATTGGACATAGAGAAAGCCTATGATCAAATTGATTGGAGTTTTGTGCTGAAAGTGCTGCAAAAAATGGGCTCCGGGGAGAAATGGACTGGTTGGATAAAGTGGTGCATTTCCATTACCTCTTTCTCAGTTTTAGTAAATGGGAGTTTGACAGGATATTTTGGGAGTTCAAGAGGGTTAAGATAGGGGGACCTTCTATCGTCGTACTTGTTTGTGCTTGGCATGGAAGCCTTCTCCCTAATGATTGATTAAGCAGCTAAAGGAGGTTATATTTTCGAGTATAGTTTCAAGGGAAGGAATGGGACAATAAGTTAGATTACTCACCTATTGTTTGCGGGATACCCGTGTCTTTTGCAAGGACTCTGAGGTGAAAATGACCTTTTTGAGCTAGATATTGGCTTGGTTTGAAGCTCTCTCGGGGATAAAAATCAATTTAGAGAAAAGCTTTTTGCTGCCTATGGGTAGGGTAAAGGGAGTGGAAAGGTTGGCCCTTGAGTTAGGTTGTAGCATTGGCCACTTACTTGTGGGATGAGGTGGAAGAAAGGCTTCGTAAAAGGCTGGCTCTTTGGAAAAGACAGTATATCTCTAAAGCTGGGAGACTCACTGTCATTAGAAGCACACTATCCAATATGCTTACCTATCTAATGTCCCTCTTCGGCCTTCCTAGGAAGGTCAAGCTAAGACTGAAAAAATCTGTGGGACTTCCTTTGGGGAGGAGCGATCAGGAGAGGAAGTTGCATTTTAGTCCAGCGGGACATGGTTCTTTTGCTTAAGTAAAGAAATGTGGCATGGGCATCGAGAGCCTCTCAAGTTCAATAGGAGCTGCTTGGGAAATGGAGGCACAGGTTTGTTATGGAAGACAACTCTATGTGGAGGAATGTTATCAACTTGAAGTATGGGATCGAGGAAGGAGGTTGGTTTCCTATCATCCCTAGAAGCAGTTATGGGGTAGGCTTATAGAAGGAAATTAACAAAGAAGCAATGCAGATTAAACAATTTTGCTCTATTGTGTTAGGAGATGGGTGCAAGACCAGATTTTGGGAAGACTTATGGTGTGGTGTAGTTGCTCTGTGTACTTCTTTCCCCTCCCTGTATGAGGTGGCAGCCCTAAAGGAGCTAGGGTTGTAGATCTCTAGTAGATTTTAAGTTCGAAGGGTGGTTGGAACTTCAGATTTGAAAGGCACTTTAATGATTGGGAGATGGAAGTGGTTCAAAACTTCCTTTGTACAATGGATTCTAGGAGCTGTAGTCCCCAATTTAAAGATAAGCTTTGGTGGAAAGAGACAAAATCTGTTCCTACTCTATAAAGTCATGCTTTGATTTGTTGGAAGGTGGGAGGCAACATCAGGTGCCTTTTAAGATGTTGTGGAACCCCATTGTTCCCACAAAAGTGGGGGTTTTTTGCGTGGGAGGTTTGGTGGGGCAGTTTTGGTATGAATCGACTCCGAAAGAGGTTCTCCTTGACAAGTAGGTGTCCTCTTTGCAAGGAGGCTAAAGAGGCTATGGAGCATTTGCTTATCCACTTGTAAAAATTTGGTGCATGAGTTGACCCTCTTCAACTTGAGAGGGGTTGGTTTGTCCACTTTAGTTAGCGATTTGATTTTAGGGGTAGCTAGTCTCCATGGGGGGGAAGAGAGGCTGGTTGTGGAGGCGGATCTTCTTTAATACGATGTATAGGCAATGCGGAAGGAGAGGAGTAGAGTAGTGTTTGAAGATGATTGCTTCTCTTACACTAGATTGAAGTCTTATTTTGTTAGGTTCCTTTGTTCTTGGGCTAGTTTGATCCATGATGTGGATTATTCTTTTGTAAGATGCATTATGTGTATTCTCTAGTTCCCTTTGGAGGGTTGGTTTGTTTTTGTTCCGTGCCCTTTTGTCTTTTGGCCTTTGGCTCCTGTGTGTACTTCACATTATCTTCTTTGGGATTGCCCTTTAGCTTTTTTGTTAATATATACGTCGATTATTCATAAAAATAAAATAAATAAAAAATTAAAAATTCAAAGTTTCGATCTGAATTTGGGGTTTTAAAGCTTTTATATTGGTTGATTGTTAATTTATGTGAAGAAGGTTGCCACTTTTTCTTCTGATTTTGATACTTATTTCATGTTTTCAACTCTTTAATTATTGGAAAATTATGATTTTGTTTACCCAATTTTCAGTTTAAAGAAAAACTTTTTTGGTAGATTATAAATATGCTTGAGGAAGTGAAGAGGTTGCGAGTCTGCCTGAGAGAAGCAGGAAACTTCATTATGCTGTTATTCTCATTTAAGATTCCATACCATCTTGAAAGCCATAAGAATCTGAGGAATTAGAAGAACAAAATTCCTATTTCTCCCTAGTCGAATGTTGAGGAGGAGAAAAGCCAAATCTACCTTCTGACCAAAGGTAATTATTTATTGGTGAGATAATTAGTTATCTTTGATTATGAGGAAGATTCCTACATGTCTACTTATGAGTTGTTTGTTGGTTGAGTTAAGATATGATATACATTTTGTGTTCAAAATTGAATATAGTTCTATGGTATGATTTTACATGGAGTTACTATTTTCTAGTTGTTTTCCATGTGATTATTAAAAATTAGTATTCAAGGAGTTTTGAATTTAATGAACTATCTTTAGGTACATTGTTTGGACATTTTCTATTGAATTGAAAAAGTGGAGATTGATGATTTTCAATTCCCTAACGTCACCCTTTTCATGTCTTTTACTAGATCTAAATGCATTACTTGGGCCGGATTGAATGGTGGTTTCATTGAACGGATGTTTTGCTTGATCGCTGGGTGAGCTCTCTTACCTATTCTTATCTTAAGGGGAGATTATGTAGTAGTCTTCTTACTCCATCAAATTTTAATGTTTCATTGATTCATTTAACGTTATTATTGGATAAATGAAAACTCTACCCTTGCATCTGTAATTGAGAAGCATCTAAAGACTGAACCCGTAGGTCATAGCTCAGCCATTATGGTAAGAGCAAGCGGACTATCTCGAGTTTTCATTCGTAAATATCCTAAGGTAAATTCCTTTTCCTACCTAATTGATAGCTGTTGAACATTTTTTCCCCTTGTAAGAAGAAAAAAAGATTCTATCAATTAAGATCTAATCCTTCCGTTGGCTGCGGGGCCCAGTATCACCTTTCCATGAGCTGGATATAAGAGCTCCAATAAGAGAACAATTAGCCAATTTAGTTATTCTAGAGTATCCTCGGATTCATGTTTTCCTCCCTTCACATAGCTATGATTTTGATGTCATTAAAGTTGCCAGTCCTCGTCATCATCAACCAGAGCTTAAGGAGTCTGCTACGATTTATCACCCAAGTCCAAAAGGCATTTCATTCAGGGAAGAGGAAATAGAAGAAGTGAAGAACATGGCGGTTCTTTAGATTCTTAGGTTCTAGATCTCATGCGGCATGTGAAACCGACCTGACCCCTAATAAGCCGCGATTCATTTGAAGAAGAACTTGGTGAAAACATGGATTTTGATTTTGAGCAAGGCTTGTGACATATGCGAAATCATCACTCGAATTAATCGATGATTTTCTTGATTGGAAAGGTGACTTTTCGAGAAGTGAAATCTGAAGAAAGAATAGGTGTTCGGATTTTTGGTGGAGTTTTCCCGGAGGAGGAATTAGAGGGAAGGTGAAATTCACAGGTCTTCGAAGAGTGAATGCTCATTACCGGTTCAAAACTAATAAGAACTTGAAGTAGAGGAGATCATCTCTAGAACTTTCTATAAACATGAGAATCTTGATTCTTTGTGCACTTGCATTTCCATTTAGTGACTAAGGAAGGTGTGGAATGAATGATTGCGAACTGACGCCTTCATCCTTTTGCAATGAAGCAGCCCAATGTTTATATGGTTGGAAACTCAAGTCTCTGTGGTGGGGTTTCTGAGTTACAGAAATAATACGGCTTCGGAGAATTGCAACATAGATATGTTGGAGCGGCACTTACTCTTATGTTGATTTTTGGTCTTGTCATTTTGTTTCTCTCTAGTGTTATGCTTTTTGTTCTTTTGGAATGTTGTTACTTCAAACAATGAATAAGATTCATTTATACGTTAACCGATTGAATAGATTTGAATCCTTTTGTGTTATATATCTTCTTGTGTGAGTTCTGGTTCCATCATCAGTTTACGCCTTTCTCGAATACACAGGAATAACTGTATTGAAAGTTTAGTGGGAATGGCATTTTTCTTACATGGGTTTAAGTGGCATTGTAGTAAAAACATACCCTTCTCTTTCATACTCATTATTCTCATTCTTGGACAAAAGCACGACACCTCAAAAAAATTCATAGGCATCAGTATTTAGTAGAAGCAGTATGCCAAGTAATTTATATTGTTTAATGTTGTAGGGATTGTTAGACCACTATTAAACTTAAAAATAATTATTTTTGACTTGTTGAATAAATTTTGTCTTGAAAAACACTACAGAGAATTTGATTGAGAATAAATTTGAGGTTAAAGTCCACGATCGACTATGGTAAGGTTATACGATTGGAAGTGATCATACGGTACGGGGATCATTCTGAGAAAAGAGGCCTTATAAGGACATGGTTTTAGTTGGGGCGAAAAATTCTTTACTAAAGTACTCTATAGGCGCGGATAGGATTGAGAGCCTGACCCAAAGGGCTGCATAGCTGCGAATGGCGAGAGTGCGGCTACGAGTGCTATTTAGGAAAATTCTTGTCAAACTTTTAGACACGACAATCAATTTTGTGCTACTATATAGGTTCCTATAACTGCATCAAGGATAAACCACAACTATACATTACCTAATAAGAATGTTTCAACCTGCAACCATGTATGGACACTTAAGTCCCTATCCTCCCGCTTACTCTCCTGCTCATACTCTTCAACTGAGTAATTCTTGTTACGCTCATTAATTAATTCTTTGACTTCAGATGTATTGATGGATATATAATTTTATATTATATATTACCATAGAACCTAACAATACCATAAACACTGTTTTCTATTTTCTTTATCTCATAAAAATCAACATTAATTATCTCTAGAATTTTGTTCGTTGTGGTAAATAGATGATCCAATTCAAAAGTTCTTCTCTATTGATGACCTTGTTATTAGATAGTTTTGTTTTTTGTTTTTCTATTGATTGTTTTTCTGGAATTTGGAAACTCTATTGTTTTCTATACATGGAGGTTTCTCTTTCTTACCGATAAACATCTTAATCTTTTGATTTGATTTTGTTATTTATTTTAAATGCTTTCACTTTCGTTTATGGGAAGCTCAGAGAATCAGTGCACCCAGTGCTTGAATCTCTTCAAAATTTTGTAATTGCCCATTTGGTTTGTTGCACAAAAAAGAAAGATCAGATAGTAAATTACTCTTCTCCGAATCTTGTTTAGTTCCTAAGAAAATACAGGAAAGGAGAAAATGGCTTTGTTCCATTTTTATTTATTTATTTTTTATCAGTAAAAAGCAAATATTATAAGATAGGAAAAGTTCAGTACAGGTTGTGAACAAGGAGCGAAACAAACCATCTGAAACAAACCAAAGCCACGCTACTCCCCTGACCCAGTGAGGAAATCCAAAGCGAGTTCGTGTAATCAACCTTGTCTGAGTTAGCCTAAGTCCTGAGTGAAACAAAGTTAGCTTTAATCCTTTGGGCGGGAGGTGACCTTGTTCTCGAAACATGACTATTTAGTCTTGCAGGAGAGTCAGAAAATAGGCACAAGGGATTTCTTATCCTCTTCACTGTTTTTACCCATAGCGGCTCTTTGCCCGAAATACAAAGGGTGTGAAGGACTGAATGCGGGAAAACCTAGCTAGTCCTAACATTTGACAAAAAAAATATTTCACAACATTTTAGCACTTTTACAATGGATCAATAAGTGGTCTATGGCCACCTCGTCCTCCTCACACAGAAAACATCGATTTGCAAAAGTCATTCCACAACGTTTAAGTTGATCCAACGTAAGCACTTTACCCCAAGCGGCTTCCCATGCAAAGACTCCAATTTTTGGAGATGCAGTGGATTCAAACCCGGCGGTAGGAAATCAAAGGCAGGGAATCGAAATCTTTATACATGATCTTTTCTGAAAACCGCCTCCTTAACATCCTTCAACAATAGCTTATCCTCACTCGTGGGGCAGAAATTTTGATCGTGAAGAGTTTGTAGGAATCTTACCATCTCTTCTATCTCCCAGTCGTTGAGAGGTCTTAGGAAGGTTGGGGACCAGCACCCTGCCCCCTTGCCTCTATCCTAGATGTCCGCAATCGTAGCCTCTTTATTCAAAGCCAAATTAAAAAGGGAGGGATAACTAGAACACAACGCCTCCACTTCGCACCAAATATCTTTCTAGAAGTTGATCCTCCTTCCATCCCCTAGGGAAAAGACCTTGTTATGGACAAAACTAGGCCACTCTTTCCTAAATTCCTTCCATAAGCTAGTCCCATAGCCACCTCTAATGTCACGGGAATGCCAACCACCATTAGACTCGCCAAATTTACTACAAGTAACCTTTCTCCAAAGCGAATTTTTGTCGTTGGCAAATCGCCAACTCCATTTACATAGCAAAGCCTTGTTCATCTTAGAGAAGCTTTTTATTCTAATGCCACCTTTTCTCTTGTCTATGCACACAATATTTCGACTCACGAGAGAATTTTCATATCCAAGGTCAAGCTCCCTCCCCGAAGAAAGCGTAGCTGAATCATTTCAATCTAGCACACACTTTCGAGGCATTCGGAAGAAAGGTAATACAATAGTTGGGAGGAATTTGGACAGAATACTTCAACGAATGAGTGTAACCTTTTCCACCCTTAGATATATCTTCAGATCTTCCGGAAGCCGACCTCTTTCGAATCTCTCTTCAATAGGAGTCCCGAACACCTAGTGCCTTATGGCGGCATCTGAGGGGAAGGCCAGTGGGGCGTGGAGGATCGACTACATCTGCTTCGGAGGCTGACTCCTCCACGTTAGCCTGAGCCCGGTGGGATGGTTCTCTTTGCATTGCAGTTAATTTTCAAACCCGACATCGCCGAACCGCCGAGTCCGGCTTGGCTTTAAGCGGTCTTTGTCGGCCTCGCAAAATAGGAGCTTGTCGCCCGACGTAGAGAGGTGGGAAATGTGACTCCTTGCTCCCGTCGCAATCTGGCGCGGGAAAGATAGTTCCTTGGCAACCACGTTTATCAGGCAAGCGAGATCTTCCATTCCAGATAACAAAGATAGAAGGATCACTTATTTGTTTCAAACCTCTAGAGCTTGGGAAATGCACCATTTTATCTAGCTCAACCATCGATTCATAGGAACCCCATCCCACGCCCGTGGCACGAATACGAGGAACTCTGGCCGATACTATCGTAAGCTTTTTCTATTCCCGGCACCAGACCAATCCACACTTCTTCCTTCTCAGGGTTGAGTCCACTATCTCATTGGCAATCAGCACTGCGTCCAAAATCTGTCGTCCCTCTACAAAAGCATTTTGAGACTTAGATATCACCTTGTCTATGACCCTCTTAATCATGTTGGCTAACACTTTGGTCAAAATCTTATATAAGCCTCCCACAAGGTTGATTATCCTTGAAGTCCTCCACAGTCTGTTTCTTGGGAATCAAAACCAAAAAAGTCGCATTTAGATATTTAACAGATCTGCTTTGTTCATGAAACTCCTTGAAAATACCTAGGACCTCATTCTTTACAAAGTCCCAGCTAAAAGACTAAAAGGCTGAGAAGTCGCATGAGGCAGGGCCTTATCCTTTCATTAGAATCTGAAATAGCTGTCCAGATTTCTTCCTTTGAAAAGCTTTCCTCCGGCCCTACGTGCTTTTCTCGGACCAATCTCGTGAAAGCAAAATCGGAAGGAAGGACTCGACCGCCGGGTAGCGGTGCAGGCATCACGGTCCGTCCTTGATATCAACCTCCTTGTCTAGCTTTCTATCGTTGATGCTAATGCTTTTAAAGCAATTTCTTTTCCTGTGGGCATTAGCCATCCTATGAAAGAACCTCGTATTCTAGCCCCTTCCTTTAGCCAAGTTTCTCTAGATTTTTGTCTCCAAGAAATCTCCTCCAAGAGGGCCCAACTTTTGAAATCAACTCTGGCTTTAGCACGTTCCTCAACTTCCTCAAGGTCCAGTCCCCTTTCCTTCTCGAGATCATCCTAGAAAGTCCTCAACTTGTTCGTCTCAACTTTGCCAAATACTTCTCTATTCCAAGTCTTAAGAATACCTTTCAGGCTCTGTTCCACCTTTGCTCTGTTCAATTTTTATCCAAGGACAAATGGGTATTATGAGACTTTTAGTTCAAATAATCTTCCAAATTTTCCTCCCATTAAATCTCAAGAAAGTAATTTTCTTTCCTACCCACTTCCATTTTCCTCAGCAATAAAAATGAAATATAAATTAGATTAATATAAGAAGAAGATGATAGAGGAAACCAAGGGGAGGGGAGGGAGGGAGGGGAAGCCCTGTTCTTGCTTATGCTGCAGATTGGTATATTAGAATTCTAAATATAGGGTTTGGTTCCCGTGCAGGTCCTGCTAACATTGACCCAGCTGGCTATAGTCATGGAATATGCTGCTAGGAGAGCTTTTTGAGAGAATTTTGTAATGCTGGTAGATTCAGTGAGGATGAGGTGTTAGTTCCTTATTTAATTTAAGAAACTCTTAGATGCAACCTGCTGATTCATTTATTTGTTTTGTTTATTTTTTTATTTTTAGGATGTGATGCTTATATGTCTTTGAGCAAACAAGATATTGTAGAGGGCATGCTTTCTTATTAAGGGGGGTTGAAATTTTTGTTCGAAGGCAAACTCTATAATTGTTTAGAAGAAGATTGACCACATAACACATTTCCATTTTCTGCAAGAAAAAACATGTCATTCCTGAGGAATCAAGTGATCACATGATTTGTTTAAGACCTTTTTGCTAATGTATATTTCTTTTTCTTCTCTGTGCATTTCTATCAGGCTAGATATTTCTTATAACAACTGATATCAGGAGTCAGTTACTGCCACTCCATGGTACTAATTCCCAATTCCTCTATGTTGTATAATGGTTCAGTTTTCTTGTGAATAAATTTAGTCCATGCATTTCTTGCTGAAACAAAACAAAAATCTTTTGGCACAACCACCAAGATCTAAAGCTGGAAAATACACTCTTAGACTAACCCTAGGAACTGAGTCTTCAACTAAAAACGGGTGAGAACCGTTTTTAAAGAAGAAATACAAGTTCTTTTGACCTCTTTTTTTCTAAGGAAATTATGTTTACATGCATTACAGGGGAGGTAAGATAGAAAAGGGAAACCAAAATAGCTCCAACATGCATTACTACATCACTGTAACACCTTCTTGCATAGTAAGGTGTTACATTATATTTCAGTGCTGTTACATTAAGTAAAAAGGTGTTAGATAATGATATTTTTTTGATAAATTTTCTCACAAGAATGTTAGATAGCGATAGAGGGATAACTTCTTGTCCTTCAAACTAGCTCTTCTGAGTTGGTGTCAATCATTCCTCTTTCTCCATGCCTTTGATCTCCCCTTTGCCCTCTCTGTGAACGTGATGGAAGCCTATGCCTTAATCATCCTGTTAGATGAAGTTCATCAGCCTTTTCTTTGCAGATTCACTTAAAAGCGAATTATAACAAGGCTTCCTGTTTGATAAGGAGAATTGATGAGCCAAGTGCAGGTTATGTAGGGGATGATGGGAACCTTCTGCTGCAACCTTGGATCGAGAGTGCTGGTTAAAAACTAGTGATCTTTGTTACTTTGACCCTGATGGATTCCTATTCATTGTTGATAGGTTGAAGGAATTGATCAAATAAAAGGCATATCAGGTGATTGAATTACTTCAATAGGTTTATTAGTCTCATAGCAGACGTATGTTGCGGACTTGCGGGTGTCGTCTCATTGCCTTTAAAATTGCTTTCACTCAAAGCCAAGAACAACTTGCAGGTTCCTCCTACTGAATTGGAACATTTACTGCAATCCAATCCAGAAATTAGCGATGCTGCTGCTTAATCCCGGTACATATCTGTTACTATTTTCTCTTGGTGTAGCAAATCATATTTTCACTGGTTTGCAAAATGCTCCAAAAGTTTGAATTTTTGTTGGATTAATATAATCAGTTCTACTTACGTAGCAAATATATATAAATATATATATAATCAGTTCTACTTCTCATTCTTAAGTTTACATGTACTAATTCCTAGGTTTCAGAATGTTTTTCCTCTGTAGAGGCATTCAGGCATTATAGAAGATAAGAAGGGTATGATCAAATATGTCATGTTTTAGACTTCTTTCTTGTTGAGCACCCAAATTGGAGAGGAGATGTTAATTAGCTACTTTAATCCTGATGAATTTTCTTGATTGGGAAGGTGACTTTTCCAAGGAAGTGAAATCTGAAGAAAGAATAGATTGTTCGGATTTTGGTTGAGTTTTCGAGGAGGAATTAGAGGAACTATAGGAAGGTGAAATTCCTGGATGCTAGCTGAAGAATTGAGTGCTCATTGCTCTGTTCAAAACAAATTAGAACTTGAAGTAGAAGGATCATCTCCCTAGAACTATCTCTAATCATGAAGTGAAGTCTTCAATTCTTTATGGATGACACATTTCCATATAGCGACTAAGGAGGCTGTGGAATGAATGTTTGTGGGCACAATGCCTCTTGATCATCTTCAGATTTCTTTAGGGTTGATATGGATATTTTGGAGCAGCATTTGCTTTTCCTAGTTATTTATAGTCTTGTCATTTTGTTTCTATCCAGAACTCAATATCGAACTCCCTTTTTTGCAGAATTTTGTTGTCACTTCAAACAGTGAAGGAACAGGCAGGGAACTCCAGCTGATAAAATTCAATTCCCCTGCCCCAGGCTGTCCATGGCAGGATTTCTCTGAGGTGGCGGTACAACGATAGCAGGTTTGTTTTACAACCTTTGAATGGTGGTTTCTTATATAATGATGTTGTTTTGCTAGACCATAGGTGAGTTCTCTGACTAATTCATATCTTTAGAAGGGCTTCTATATATATTTGTAAACTTTTAGTGTTTCATTGATGAAAGTGAGTTTTGATTCCAAGGATCAGTTCTAGGCTTGTTTCCATCAAAACTAGTCAAAATTATGATACTCTTTGGTTCCCAGCTTCTTATGAATTGCTGCTTGGCCGGCCCATGGCAAAGTTAATCCCTCAACTGTGCGTGATTTTTGAGCAGTGGGCCAAATGATGACAAAGTAAGGTCTAAAGATAGACATAGAACCTTCAAGTTCTTATATAATGCAATTTTGGTTCCATAGTTATGTTCTGAGAGAGTTTTATGTGACAATGCCTGATGACTGCATACTTCATGTAGGTATACAAGTCCTTGGGCACCTCGCCAAAGATAAGAGCCGTTGCCATCTGTCATAAACTCATACTCAAAGAAGTCGGTGTTCACCCTTATGGCAGTAACCCAACAAGTTTTATGGTAAGCTTAGCTTATCACATTCACTTCTGCTTTGAATTCTTTCTCACCTTCTCCCTTTATACACAGATTCTTGATAAAAAGCAGATTTTGTAGTTCAAGCATTTAGAAATTAAAGTAGAGAAATTGCAGTGACGAAATGAAGAACAATAAGGGGCCTAGAGAGGGTTAAATTGCTTTGTTTTGCTTGCCTCTGCCTGATTGGCTTACTGGACTTTTGGCAACAACAGTTTGGTCCAACCTCCCATTTGAAAGAGCTAGTTTTTCCTCCAACAGCTTCCAGTCCTCAAAAACCACTAGTGCACAGCAGCCTCTGGGTTGGCAATATGTATGGTATTACTATCTTGAAGCTCTCTCCCGTGTACTAGTATAGAATTTCCATTTCCATGCATGGCACTGTGAACACTACTTCGCTGCTCATATCACCGGTCTTTCTCTTTCATATATCATGGCCTCCATAGAAATCAAGCTGTTTATATAGTGATTTTTGGTCTTGCCATTTTGTTTCTCTCCGGTGTCAAACTTTTTGTTCTTCCGGAATGTTGTTAACTTCAAACAATGAATATGATTCATTTATACATTATCCAATCCAAGAGATCTGAATCCTTTTGTGTTATATATCAGAGTTTAGTATCAGAATACTTCCTTTTCTTAAAAAAAATAGAAGAATAGTTTTCTTTTTGAACTATTTAAGAAACTAATCTTTATTTCTTACTGTACCAATTTTATTAAAAATAAACAACTTTTAGATTTTATTTGTGCAGACGTCGGCTCTGTCCTCAGTCCTCTAACTAGTGAAAGGTACTTAAAACAAGAGGTATTTGAATTTATTTGTGAGATTTTATTTGATTTTTTGGTGGAGTTTGTGATTTAGGGTTAGAAAACTTAGATCTGAAAAATTATAAAATTTTAGAAGAGACGATGGATTGTGTTCATCTTGCAAAATATTAGCCCTTTATGGACCCTTCACAAACTGGTAAAATGGGTCACTCAACTCTTCTTCTTTGTGCGAGTTTATTGCTTTCTTAATCTACGAAAGAAAAGATAAACATAAACAAACAAAAGGACAACTCATGAACCTTAACCACCCACTTTACATGCAAACAACCATTGTGTTTGAGTTGGTCCCATGAATTTGACATCAAACAATTTTCTTATTCAACTTGGATTTTTTTAATTTATGTGAATATACTACAAAACCATGACTTTTATTTCATTTCATAAAGATTTCTTAAATAAAAGTTGCCGTTAAATAAAAGTGACCGATAATGCTACTTTTATGTTTTAGGGATTTTTTTTTCTTTTATTTCTTTCTATTTGTGAATAAAGTGTTTTACTAATGTAATTAAATGAATATTAACTTGTCATTTTATTTTATTTTTATATTTTGTAATTTCATGGTTAAAAATGATATTGGTTTGATTTTGTTGCTTCTTATATAGGTAAGCGATGTTTAACTCATTGGTGCCTATAGTTTGTTTTTGTAATGGAAAAATAGTGAGAACACAACAAGATGTTGATTATGTGGGGGATAGAGTTGTGGTAGAACCTATAGATGTGCCTCTTGAGATAATATACAAAGAATTGTTGGTAATGATATACTCAATAGCTAATATTGGTAGAAAACATTTTCAATTAATTCTTAGTTGTAAATATTCTATGAAAAGAGGAAAGAAATTTCAACCTTGTCCAGTGAAGAATGATAATGATGTGGCTCAGATGCTAGAAATGTATAATAGATTTGAGATGGATGAAGTTGAGTTGTTTGTTGAACAAATATCTCTTCACTTATATGTGAATTCACTAATTGATAACTTGTCTCATTTGTTACTTGGCGGAAATGATGACAATTATAATGTTCCAAATCCATTAACTAATGAACATGGGGACGGATATGATGAGGGAGAAGAAGATGAAAGACAATGTAGTGATAATAGTGTTAGAGTTGAGAATCGTCATGAGGAAGGTTGTTTATCTTTTGTAGTTGTTGGTGAGGCAATTGAAAGAGAACAAATAAGATATGTAGCTTTCGATGAGCGCTAGCAAGGTTGCAACTTATCGAACAATTCAAATACATAAGATTCGAATGCCCCAATTGAAACACCACAATTGCAATTTCATTTGCCATCATCACCGCAATTTGAAAAAATTGAAAACATTGCTCATACAATGGATTTATATTAAATATATGGTTTAAATTAGTGATGTTTTTGTTTGATTCATGCAAAAACAAAGATGTCTTGATAATAGGTTAGTTAATACATAATAGAGTATAATAGACATTTACTTTAAAAAAAATTGAAAATAAAAGAATACTAAAATAAATGAGTTATTTTTTAATGCATCTAAAAAGTGAGCCAATAGGATAGATTCGTCAATCTAACACTTCTTCAAGTACGAAAGACTAATCTAATAATGCAAATAAATATGCTTCAAATGATCCTAATTTTTAAAAATAAAATTTTAAAACCGCAATTGATGAATGCGGTTTTAAGGTAATTTTTAAAACCGCATTCACCAATTACAGTTTTAAAATTTTACCTTAAAACCGCATTTGATGAATGCGATTTTAAATTCTGTAAAATCCTTGATTAGTAGCTATGATTTTACACGTGGATGTGCCAGTTCCCTAAAGACCCTTTGATTAATATTTTAAAAACAAGAGTCCATTCATGTAGAATACCAAAGGTTGGGGTTTATAATAGAAAAGGGATTTCCATTACAACAAAAGGACAACCAGAAAGCACTTCCAGAGGCTCCCACTCTCCTACTACAAAAGCTTTCCCACTACCAAAATATTCCTCCTTTTTCCCTACACCCCTCCACTACCTATTTAAATAGTATTTTTTTTTTTTGAAAAAACCTATTTAAATAGTATTAACAGAACATCCTGTCTGTCACGTGCTTGGCATACATACTCCATACATTCACTATTGCTGGATGCAAGATTAAGATGTGTTTATTTTTGTGGCAAAAAAATTAAAATATTTACTTTCTGTCTAATTCAATAAATTGGCTGATATTACTATATTTAAATAAAATGACATTACATAATAATTTTGATTTAATGACATTGAATTAATATGTGCTATTATTTTAATAAGTAAAAAAAAAAGCAATGTTTGACTCTTTGTATTTAATTAAAAATAATCTATTAATATAGAATTATAATAATTTTATAATCAACAAATTAAAAGCAGAAATCATTATGCTATTTTTAATTAAGTAAAGAAGTTATTTTCAAACTGTAAAAAAAAAACATGGTGGTCGATGTTTTCAAGAAAAAACAACATAAAATAATGATTGTGGTTGAAAGGGGTCCACCACCAATAAAGATTCCTTTGAACATTGGCTTCGCAGTGTGGTAAATCAAATTCAAAACCAGAATCAGTCCTTTGCTGATACAAACCAATCGTCTAAATTCGCATTTTTGCAAGGCAATAGTCGACGCGACGGATATGGCGGAGGCACTTCTTTCGGCTTCGCTTCAAGTTCTATTCGAGAGGTTGGCTTCCCAAGAGGTCACTAACTTCATTCTTCGACGGAAGCTTAGCCAGAAACTCCTTAACGACTTGAAGAGGAAATTCTTGGTTGTTCTCAATGTTCTCAATGATGCAGAGGTGAAGCAATTTTCAAACGATCTAGTCAAGCAGTGGTTGATCCAGGTTAAGGATGCTGTGTATGATGCCGAGGATCTGTTGGACAGAGATCATTACCGGCTGCGCCGCCAGATGAAACGCCCCGCGGACTCAATTTGGCTCCAGAACTCATCAGGCGTGGAACAAGTTCTCTGACCGTGTTAAGGCTCCATTTGCTACTCAAAGCATGGAGTCCAGGGTGAAGAAGATGATCGCTAGACTTGAAGCTATTGCTTTCGAGAAAAGAAGATGGACTTGGCCTGAAAGAAGGTGGGGCGAGCAACCTCCGTAGAATCTACATCCACTTCTTTGGTGGATGAGTCCTTTGTTTAGGGAAGGGATGATATTAAGGAGGAGATGGTGCAGTGGTTGCTTTCGATGGGAGGACATTAGCATAGATGTGATCTGCATAATTTTCGGCATGGGCGTGGCCGTGAGGCCTACACTTGCTCGGCTTCTCTACAATCATGACAAAGTGAAGGAACACTTCCACATGAAAGCTGGGTTTATGTTTCCAGAGTTTAATCTTGTCGAGTAGCAAATCGATTCTAGAGGCAATCGGTACGTAGACCTACCAGGTGAAGCAGCTTGGATTCTCGGCATCAACTCAAAGAAAACCTTCATAACGAAATTTGCTTGTTCTTGGCGATATGGGATGTGGAGTCTCTTAATTGGGAGAGTTAAGACTTCTGAGCTCAGCTCTTGGAATTTGTAGTAAGGGAAACAAGATTGTTGTGACCCGGTCGTGATGATTGTAGCAAAAACTATGCGTTCAAATTTACCTCATCGTCTGGGAGAATTAAGCCCTCAACATTGTTGGAGTTTATTTGAAAAGATAAGCATTTCAAGAAAGAGACCACACTGTGCGTGCCGTGAGCCAGACCCATAGGCGGACATATCGTTGATAAGTGCCAAGGTTTGCCTTTAGCGGTTAAATCATTGGGGTATCTCCTGCACTCTAAGGTCGAAAAAAGGGAATGGGAGGATGTATTGGATAGTGAAATATGGCATCTGCAGAGTGGTTATGGAATTCTTCCATCCGTGATATTGAGCTATCATCATCTTTCCCCACCCGTGAAGCGTTGTTTTGCTTATTGTTCTATTTTCCCCCAAGACCACCAATTCAACAAAGAGGAGTTGATCTTATTATGGATGGCAGAAGGCCTTTTGCATCCACAACAAAACCTGCAAGAAAGAAGACTAGAAAAGATAGGTGAGTTGTATTTTGATGAGCTTTTGGCCAAGTCTTTTTTCCAAAAATCTATTAGAGAAGAATCATGCTTTGTGGACCGATCAAAAATAAAAATAAAAAAATCATGCTTTGTGATGCATGATCTAATACATGAATTGGCTCAACATGTGTTTGGAGATTTTTGTATCCGAGTGGACAATGATGATAAGGTAAGAAAGGTATCTGAGAAGGCTCGCCACTTTCAAAACTTTCAAGGTAATCATGACCCTTATGCTGCATTTAACAAGTTTGATGCTTTTGTTAAAGCTAAATCTATGCGAACATTTTTAGATGTGAAGCTATCACATTCATCGCCATATTATCTATTGAGCAAAAGAGTTTTACAAGATATATTACCAAACATGAAGTGTTTACGCGTGTTGTCATTGCGTGAATATGAAATAAAGGGATTTGCCCAAATCTATAGGCAATTTGAGCATTTGTGTTACTTGGATTTATCTTATACATCCATTTAAAATATTACACGAATCGATCATTGTTTATACAATCTACAAACCATGATATTAGGATGTAAAAGTCTTATTGAATTGCCTTCAAGGATGGGGAAATTGATTAATTTGCGTTATCTTGATCTTTCTATATGTGATTCATTGAAAGAAATGTCAACTCATCATGGTATTGGCCAATTAAAAAATTTACAAAGGTTGACTCATTTTGTTGTGGGCCAAAAGAGTGGATCAAGAATGCAAGAATTGAGGGAGCTTTCAGAGATTCGAGGAACACTTCATATTTCAAGCGCGTGAAGATACGTGAGTGTCGACGTGCGTACATGCTAATATGGAGGGTAAGAGTCAACTTGATGAGTTAATCTTGGATTAGAATGCGGTCGTATAAATGGTTGAATTAATATACAACAACATGATGCTGGCTGGCGATATACTCGACAAGTTACAACCTCATCCAAATTTAAAACGACTCTCCATCAAAAATTATCCTGGTGTAAGATTTCCAAATTGGTTTGGAGATACTTCAGTCTTGAATAATCTCGTGTCCCTTCAGCTTAGGGGTTGTGGGAATTGCTCGACATTGCCACCGGTTGGACAGCTAACCCATCTTAAATGTCTAGAAATCTCAAGCATGGCTAGAGTAGAGCATGTGGGTAGTGAGTTTCTGGGTTGCTTTCTTTGATCCACTAGAAAAACTATCATTTGAGGATATGCCGAATTGGGAAAAATGGTTATGTTGTGGAGAATTATTCCCTCATCTCCAAAAGCTTTCTATGAGTGCATGTCCCAAACTTACTGGGAGATTACCTGAATATCTTCTTTCATTGGAGGAACTTGAAATTTACAGATGTCCACATTTGCTTGTAGCCGATGCCTTGTTCACATGTCCGTAACCTTGAAGATGGTGGATTTTGAGTATTGCGATTCGCAAATGAATTATGACTTCCGCGGGTCTTGAAACTGAAATTGAAATTTACAGATGTGTCTCGGTGGAAGCAACTTCGGGGGCTCCACGACTCTCAATCAGAGGATGTGATTCTGTGGAGTCTCTACTAGAGGAGGAAATCTTGCAAACCAACATACATGACCTGGCAATCCATGATTGTAGTTTTTCTAGATCCCTGCAAAAGGTTGGTTTACCCACTACATTGAAACAACTAACAATCTCCAGGTGTTCAAAATTAGAGTTTCTCCTACCAGAGTTGTTAAGATGCCATCTCCCAGTCCTCGAAAGGCTACGCATCGATTTTGGTGGTGTTATGGATGATTCTCGCTCTTTATCCTTGTCATTAGGCATCTTCCCCAAGCTGAATTTTTTTTGGATCGAGGGTCTTAAGGGGCTTGAGAAGCTCTCCATTTCAATTTCAGAGGGTGATCTCACATCTTTATGTCAATTGTTTCTATTAGCTATCCCAAATCTTGAGACTATCGAATTAGGCCCTCTTGTTTTGAAGAATTTTACTCTCAGTGGTTGCTCCAAGCTCAGGTCATTGGCACTCACACACTCATCTGTAGAGGTGTTACATTTATCAAATTCTCCAGAATTGATGTTTCAAAGAGAAATTTTGCCTTCCAAACTGAGAGAACTCGTTATTAGTAATAACACACAATTGACGCCCCAGGTGGAGTGGGGTTTGCAGAGGCTGACCTCTCTTACTAATTTCACAATAGATGGTGGATGTGAAGACATGGAATTATTTCCCAAAGAGTGTCTGCTGCCCTCTTCTCTCACTGGTCTTTTAATCTTTAACCTTCAAAATCTCAAGTCTCTTCACAACGGGGCTTCATGACTCACACTCTCTTGGGTCATTGTATATCTCGGAGTGCCTGGCTCGATTCTTGAAAGCCGAGTGAGTCTTGACTTCCTCCGTTTCTCTCTCAAGTATTTGGTAATCCGCAAATTAATCGATACTGATTCTTGGCAAAGGGTCTTGACCTTTCGCCTCTCTTCAGAAACATTGCACATCGAGAGATTGCTTAAGCTCAAATATTTATAAGCAGGGAGACTTCGCGCCAGTTTAACTTGTAGTGTCTGAGAAATTATCCTTTATTGGAAAAAACGATGTCAACCTTGAGGGGAAGAATGGCGCCTGTATCTCACGTTCCAAATATAGTGATAAGTGCAATGCTTTGCTTTAGTCAAAGTCTCAATGCGCAATGTACGGTCGGGTAATTCTTTTCTCAAACTTTGACCCTGAATAAATATTGAGCATATTTTCATCTCTTGTTTTGCATAAATTAAATGCACCATCAATAGCTATTGAAAAATTAAGACAAAATAAGTAAAAACATGTATATTTTGTTTTTTCCATGTTCTCGGTTTATTTCTTGCTCTGAGTATATCTTCACTCTAGTAAGCATTCTAATTTACACCTTTTATTAATAAGTACAAATTTCTTTGGCTTTTCTTCCTCAATATACCAAATTACAAGATTTATAATCACATATATTGATTCATATTTTATTTGATGTTGTTTATATGATGCTATGGACAATTCATACTAAAACTTGTTTCTTAACTTCAATGCTTATAAAATAAGTTTGGTCACAATTTCATGCGTTTGATTAAACTCATTTAATGAGAAGTAAACATGTTTGACTTATGAATTTCATAACATATAAAACCTTTTTTGGTTCCTCAAAAGTGTTAAATTAATTCCAATTAGATTTCGATTTTCTTCAATTTTTCCACAAACAAACAAATAAAACAAAAAGTTTACAATTTTTTCTCTATTTTTCCAAATTTTTCTAAGAATCAAATAATTGATAACTTGGTAGTTTACCCTCCAAAAAAAAATTGATTACTTCAATACATTATTAAGTTAAAATTTTATTTATTTTTAGTCTTTCCTTTCTCATTTAAGAAAAAAGGGAATTGTATGTGATAATTTATAAAACCAAACTAATCCTCATTTTTTAAAACTACTTCCAGTGTTTCAGGATGAGCATCGAAGATTTTGTCATAAGAAATAAAGTTGGAATATACCTATGGAAAGGCAGGTAATGTAAACAACAACAATTTTATGCCTATGTATTTTTAGTTGTGAGGTCATTTAGAATATATGTGAAGGATTTTATGATAATGAATTAGTAAAAAAATTTGCAGATTGTTCAAGCTTTCTCTGTGGAGTTGAGGCTCTCAATTTTTCCAAGGAAGTGGAATCGAAGAAAGGAATGACTATTCAAATTTTGGGAGGGTTTTGCCAATGGAGGAAGGGAGATTCCGGGGTGCTCAACAACAACAATTGATGCTAATTGCTTAGATAAAAAAGAATTAAAAAAGGTAAAAGGTTCATCTCCCTACAATTATCTCTTAAAATTTTGATACTTAGCCACCACAGTTTGAACTCTACTATTATGGTAATGGTTACAAGCAAAATCCTCACGGTGTGATCCATGGCATTGCACCCGGTCGGCGCAATCTTTGTTGAGTGGAGTTTCCCGGGTTACGGAAATGGGCGGGCCTTCTTGATTATCTTGATTACTAGAGGGTTCGACATGGATAACTTGGAAGCGAAGCATTTGCTATTCTAGTCATTTGTCTCTCTTGAACTCAATCTTAGTACCTTTTTTTATCATCACCCAGAGCTTAAGGAATCTGCTACGATTGATTGCCCATGTCCAAAAGGCATTTCATTCAGGGAAGAGGAAATAGAAGAACATGGCGGTTCTTTAGATTTTCAGTTTATAGATCTCATGCAGCATGTGAAACCGACACAAGCTAATGAGCCGCAGTCCATCCCCCTGAAGAAGGAACCTGGTGAAAACATGGATTTTGATTTTGAGAAGGCTTGCTTAACTTATATTCTGATTGATATCATTGCTCAAATTAATCCTGATGATTTTTATTGATTGGGCGGTGGCACTCCCAGTGAAATCACGAGAAAGAATAGATTGTTCGGATTACAGTGTGGAGTTTTCCCGGAGGAGGAATTAAAGGAAGGTGAATTTCTTGGATGCTAGCTGAAGAATTGAGTGCTCATTGCTCTGTTCAAAACAAATAAGAACTTGAAGTAGAAGGATGATTTCCCTTGAACTGTCTGTCTTTAAACATGAAGTGTTCAGTCTTCAATTCTCTGTGCATGACACATTTCCATATAGCGACTAAGGAGGCTGTGGAATGAATGTTTGTGGGCACAATGCCTCTTGATCATCTTTAGATTTATTTAGAGGTTTGACATGGATATCTTTGAGAATCAACATTTTCTTTTTCTAGTTATTTATGGTCTTGTCATTTTGTTTCTCTCCAAAACTCAATATTGAACTCCCTTTTTTGCAGAATTTTGTTGTCACTTCAAACGGTGGAAGGGCAGGGGTGGGAACTCCGGATAAAATTCAAATCCCTTGACGAGTTTGTCCATGGAAGGATTTCTCTGAGGTGCCAATACAACAATAGCAAGTCTGTTTTACAACCTTTGAATGGTGGTTTCTTATATAATGATGTTGTTTTACTAGACCGTAGGTGAGTTCCCTTACTAATTCTTATCTTTAGAAGGGCTTCTATATATATAAACTTTTAGTGTTTCATTGATGAATTTTTAGTACGAGTTTTCCTAGTGAAGGAATTGGAAGGAAGGGGAGATTACTAGGTGCTGAACTATTGATGTTCACTCCTCTGTTCAAGAAGAACAAAAAACTGCGAGTAGAAGGTTCATCTCTATAGAATTATCTTCTGAACATTCCCAAATATAATTTACTCATCCGAGTTGGGCTCTAAAGTTCTAGCAATGGTTAGTTAGGAAAGCCCTCATCCAGAATTTATGGCCTTGTCATTTAGTTCTTCTCTCCAGTGAATAGGATTGAAGAGATATGAGTTCTTTTCTGTTAAATGTCAACTTGTAAAAGTGAGTTTTGATTCCAAGGATCAGTTCCAGGTTTGTTTCCATCAAAACTAGCCCAAATTATGATACTCTTTGTTACCCTGCTTCTTAGGAATTACTGCTTGGCTGGCCCATGGCAAAGTTAACAATCCCTCAAGCGTAGACAATTTTTGAGCGAGGTGGGCTAAATGACAAAGTAGATAAAGATAGACATAGAACCTTAGTTCTTATATAAATGCTATAACAGACCACCAACGAAATTTGAGAATTGTCCATTTACGTTCCTATTATTTCTTTTGAAGGAAACCTTGCGATGAATACGTTGCTGCACAGTTGAACCACAGTGTTGGCGATGCTTCATGGTGTGTTAAAGTTCCGTTGCTCATCAGAAGCTTTCACAGTCCAAAGTGTGCAATTTTTTGTTGCGAAAGAATCATTTAAGTCCAAAGTCCATGTAGGTACACAAAGTTCTTGGGCACCTCCCCAAAAGATAAAGAGCCATTGCCATTTGTCCATAAACTCATACACAAGAAGTGGGTGTTCACCATCCCTCTCTTATATGAGTGTTCAAAACTATTCTCTATTGAAAAAATATAGATAAATTATGTGCTGATTTAATCAAAGTCTCAATCCGCCAACGTCTGATCGAGTGAATTCTTTTTTTCTTACGGCTTCAACCCCCGAAATTAATGTGCACACATTTCATGCTCCCTTTTGATTTGGCAGTTTTGTGTAAATTAAATGAACCATTTATAGCTATTTTAAAATTAAGAGAAGATAAAGTAAAAACATGGATATTTTGCTTTTCTTTTCCATGTTATCGGTTTATTTCTTACATACAGGGCATATAACAACTCTATTGAGCATTCTAGTAAGCTGCTTTTGTTAGTAAGTGCAAATTGCTTTGGCTTTATCTTCCTCCAATTTACCAAATTACTAGATTTATAATCACGTACATTGATCCAATATTTTATCAAATGCTGCTCTATATCATCTTATGGACAATTCATATATTTAAACTTGTTTCAACTTGAACTTCAATGCTTTTAAAATATGTTTGTTCACAATTTCATGTGTTTGATTAAACTCATTTAATTAGAAGTAAACAGGTTAAACTTGTGAATTTCACAACATCTAAAATCTTTTTTGTTCCTCAGTAGTGTTAAGTTAATTCCTATTAGCTTTAGGTTTTCTTTATTTTTTTTCCTTAAACAAACAAATAAGACAAGAAGTTTTCTTTATTTCCCCTAAATTTTCTATGAATCAAATAATTAATAACCTTTAATAAATTATTAAGTTTAAATTTTATTTATTTTTAGTTTTTCCTTTCTCATTTAAAAAAAGGGGAATTGTATGTGCTAATTTATAAAACCAAACTGATACCAATGTGTTTTTAGTTATGAGGTCATTTAGAATATATGTGAAGGATTTTATGATACTGAATTAGTACAAAATTTTTAAGATTGTTCAAGCTTTTACGACGGAGGCGTTTGAGCTCTCTCAAAATTTCCAACGATTTGGAATACGAAGAAAGGATAGATTGTTCAGATTTGGAGGAAGGAAATTCTTGGGATCTCAACAATTGATGCTCATTTCTCTTTTCAAGGAGAATAAGAAACCCAAAGGTAGAATGTTCATCTTCCTATAATTATCTCTAAAAATTTTGATACTTAATTGAACTCTACGATTATGGTGATGGTTACAAAGCAAAATCCTCACAATGTGATCCGTGGCATTGTTTTTGGTCGAACTTCCTCTTCTCCCAAAATTATCTTTGTCACTTCAAGCAGTATATAGTTAATTTATTTTAATTTAATCAATTGAAGAGATTTGGATTATTTCGGTTGAATATCTACTTATTGTATGTGATTTTTGATTTCGAGGATCAGTTTCAATATAGCATCCAGCTCTAATATTTCGGACCCCCTCACATTTAGGCGATGTTGCCAAACTCAAGAAGAGTAAGAGCTAAGACAATCGAACACTCAATCTGCTTGGATGGGTACGCTTTCTAACTTATTTTGTGAGGTTCTATCATCCTTGGCACTTTTGGTCATAAGAGATCAGAATAGGTAAAAATGCAAAACAAAAAGGGATATATAACTTAATGGGCTTAATTGGTTATGTTCCCTTCTTTCCATGGACTACTTACAAATGCTTACTCTTCTTCAAACCTCAGTTTTCAGGTTCGAAAAATACAAACTTCTTTTACTATTGTTCTGTCTAAGACCTTATCCTCCTGATTCCATTTCACCATGTGTTTTATGTTTTAATCCATGAAAATCTTTTATCATATTTCATTTGTATTCTTACATACATGCCTTCTTATCATTTTACGCCAAAGAGCCAGTTTGTTTCTGATAGATGAATGGCGTTGTGGCATCATAAAAAGAAAAATTTAATATAAATGGAAAATCAAGCCTTAGAATAGGTAATGGATACAACACCTTTAGCCTTTCGATTTGATGTATAAATCCCTTAAGTGTCTCTTACATGATTTCTTGCGTGACTATGGAAAACATGTGGGATAGCAACAAGTATTTTCTACCAATACATTTTAGAAGTAGGATCGCTTGGAATACAATTCAGTATTAATTTTATGTGAAGCATTCTATTGTCTTGAATTTATTCAAATTCTTTAATTGTTTAACTCTCTTTTGATTCGACACACTTGTGATGAGGAGTCCATGTAAAAAAAATCTACTCTATTATGTACTAACCAAGTATAACTCTTCACAATAAGGTAAACAATAGATATAAATTTCTATTGAGATAGTTGATGCGCTTGTTTATGTGTCAATTTACAGTGTAGTTTCTTCATAGCTTTTAACTTTTCTTTTGGTCTTGATCCCCGAACAATGGTTCAGTGGTGTAAGATAGAAGGATGGATTCTTCATCGAGGTTGTATGTTATTTTTAGAAAATTATTAGACAAATGAGTTTTTGAACTGCCTATGGCTTTTTTTTACTTTTGTTTTCCATGTCTAATCATAGATCTAAATGCATTAGCCGGACAACCAAATGGTGGTTTGTTATCTAATAGAGACTATGGGTGAGCTTTCTCACCAATTCTTATTTACAAAAGGGCTTCTATATATAAACTTTTAGCACTTCATTGATGCTTTTAATCTTTGTGCAGAAGATTAAAAGTTTATATCTCTTGACCATCTAAAACTTGGGCCATGGAATAAACTCAGTCTTTACGTGCGAGCTTATTTGGGCGTTGAAAATTTTCATTTGTAAATATCCAAAGGTATTTCCTTTATGTTGTTGATTAATAGTTGTTGACATGTTGATCATCCTGTTATTCTCCTGTTATTCACTTTTGTCTCCCTTCACACAACTATTATTTCAAAGTCATTGAAGATGCCAAACCCCGTCGATCTCAAACAGAGCTCCATGAATGTGTTAGACTTTTCCCGTTGATCACCTAAGTCCAAAATGCATTCCATCCAGGGAGGCTATGATTTGTGGGTGCAGAATCTATTAGGGGTGCTACCAAAGTCCCACATGAGTTAGAGACCGGGAAAATTATGAATTACATAAGTATGGACGGAGTATCAAATTGGTATGAGACCTTTTGAGTTGAGCCCCGAAAACAAACCATGAGCTTGATCCCAAGGTGGACAATATCATACAAAGTAGAACACTTCAAGGTAAATGAAAGACATAACTCTCTTTATTAGATAGTTGATAGACTCATTTCTGAGTCAATTTTAATGTTCTTTTCTAGATTTGTTTCCATGTAACCGTTATTAAAAAAATTAGTAGTCAAGGGAGTTTTTGAACTCAATGAACTGTCTTTGGCTGTTTAACCGAACCAAAACACATATACAAATTTATGACGTTATTACCAAAGGACTATTGTCTAATCCCCGGCAACGGCGCCAGCTTAATTAGCAGAACCAAAACACATATACAAATTTATGGCGTTATTACCAAAGGACTATTGTCTAATCGATAGCGGCACCAACGATAGACGAAGAACACATCTGAATCTGACGTCATCACGAGGACTATTATTAGTCCCGGCGAAAGCGGCGCCAAAACTTGTTAATATTATACTATATAAACCACCAATCTCTTAGAGTAAATCATTTTCAAATTTTGGTTTTGAGTGAAGTGCAAGTGCACGAATTGACAAAGTAATAAAATGGATTTAAGTCGAGATATCGATCCACGAGAGATCTCAAAATTTTAAATCAACTGCCACATTCTCGATTTTCCATACTATTTGGACAAAATGATAGTAGGATCCGGCGGTAAAAGGTCTTTGGAAAATTAACGAACAAAAAGGAAAATGGCGAACTATCCAACAAGCGGAAGATAAAGAATAAAGAATAGTTAATTTCTAATAAAAGAAATGAATCTTGAATAATTATCCTCGAAGACACATCAATAAAAGCGGTTATAGTGAACTATCAGTTCTGTGGTTAATTACATTAAAATTTCTTGAGATTATCTCGAGTTTCAAAATCTGTCCAAGGGTTGTAGTGCAAGCTGGATCTCTCCACACTTACATTTCATTATCTAATTTACGACTGAGTTCTTCTGAATCTGAGGGAATTAGATGCTCTTTTAAAGGGACTTCATGCTCCCAGGTATTTTTCTTTTGCAATACTTCATACCCATTTTATGGTTGTAACGCTTAGCTCCCAAGTTATCGATTGGAAACAAGGATATACAATAGTTTGCTCCTCCTCGAAATTAGAATGAATCACCATTTCCTTGATTAGATCTCGGCTAACACGAGATTAGCCTCATTATCCGAATTGAGGTGAACTCTTCTTGTTTAAATAGATAAACTCATTAGTCGTTCTTGATTTCAGAGGTAGAAAGAAGAAGATTTATCCTAGAGTGAACTTACAAAGCTCGAAAAGATCCCTAATAGCAGGTTAGTATACCTTGAAAAATGTACATTACTCTCGGAAATGTCTTCCTGTGTCACTCGAAGGACCTCCTTGAAATCGAGCAATGACGCAATTCTTAACGGGTATAAAAGCGATATTCGGATCCAGACAATAAACCCAAAACCGAAGTAAATTCATTAGCGAAATTAACAAGGCTCTTGGAAGCGACTAAAGGAAAAGATAAATTTTGACTATAACGTTTCATAATGGAAATTTGAATTCCTCAATTCTTGAATTACGTCTGACATTCCCTCGATCATAGAATAAGCGCAATTTAGGCGAAACAATCGAATTCAGAAATTTGTTTGAACTTCAAACATTCCGGTAGTAATTTGAAAATAAATTGAGTCTGCATTCGACCCATTTCAACGATAACATCGGATCGGAAAATACAACGAAAATAAAAGATGAGAACATAATAACAAAATGACGGAAATAAAAAATAAGAAAAAAAAAGAAAAGAAAAAAGAAAATAGAAAATGAGCCTTGAGCTATCCGGACCTCGTGCGTAGGCGCGAAACTACTTTCCTCTTCGGAGATAGGCTGCGCGTGTTATAGGAGTTTTTCGGTTGGGCCCTAATCAATGTAGCTGCGTGGGTTTTAAATGGTTTGGCTTGATTCAGCATTCAAGTGCGACTTAGTTTCCTTGTCGTGACATCATCGATGTAGCGACATGATTCACGTCGCGACCTCGAAACACTACATGTAACCTTGATTTGGTCATTCTTGATGTCGCGACATCTTCTCATCTTGAAGGTTTCAATTGTTCTCTCGATGTTGCGGCGTCGATATCTTGTCGCGACCTCGACTCAGTCATGTCTGCGGTCTTCAGCGGTAATCTTGGATGTCAGCGACATCCAATCTCTTTAACCAGCGACATCATCTTAAGGAACCCGTAGGCTTCAGCGGTTGCTCATGTTGTCGCGACATCAATATCTTGTCACGACATCTCTTTATGGCTCTGCATCTTTGATCTGGTCGTTCCTGATGTCATGACATCGATATCTTGTCGCGACACCTCACTTTAGAAGCTTCAACCTTCAAGCGGCGGAGTCTTGTGTCGCGGCTTGATCTCACGTGCGACATCGGCTTGAGTTCGGCCATCGATCCGAACCTCCATAGCTTAAAGGTGTTTCTGTTGTCGCGACCTCTTATCCTAGTCACGACATCAACTCTTGTCGCGACCTCAGAATGCTGTCGCGACGTCGTTCTCTTAGCTCCTGGTTACCCTTGTTCTTTATAAGTGCTTCTTTGTCGCGGCCTGCGTGAATTCCTTCAATTCTCTTGGTGTGGCGACCTGAATTTATTGTGCAAACCCCAGCTGCATCAATGAATCAGCCAATTGTTTCGTTTTACGCTCGCCATTATTTGTACTTTTCCTCCCACTTATTGTATATTTTCTAACAACCTGCTCTTCATAATATGATTTGGTGAGTTTCTTCATATTTACGTATATTAATTATTCATTTCTAGATGAAAATCAAACGAGGAAAAATGGACCAGTGATGACTTTTAAGCTCATCAAACTCCCCAAACTTAAAATTTTGCTTGTCCTCAAGCAAGAAAAAGAAAGATTGTTTGTCCTCAAACAAAAGGACATTTTCTGTTTTGTTTTCAAGTATTCCGAATTTAAACTTAAGCAGGACAATTTTTCGATTACGGGAATTAAAATATCACTATTATTTGAGTCGAGTTTAAAATACGAGAATAAGTATGGTATACTTCTATTACAAAATCACTGATAAACTAATGTATGTAAGCAGTTCATTATTCAAGTCTTGTTTATTATTGATAGTAATGCGTGTCGACAATCCTTTTTTAATTTTGTATTAGATTTGAGTCAATCTCACAGAGTTTTCTCAAAGCTGACATTAGTCCCATATCTTTGGTTTTCATATTGATCGCCACTAATGTAGATGATTCCAGCCTTCAAAATCAATGTGAGTCTTTTGGGCTTGTAATGTTAGGCTTGGGTAAAGGGTAGGATGAATGGAATTTTAAGTTTGAGATTACCCAAAACTCTTTTTCTTTTCTCCTCAATTGCTATTTCCTCCTTGTAATTTCCCAAACTCCCCAAACTTCATGTTTGGGATACCTTGAAATTTTTATTTTTATTTTTATTTTTATTGCGCAAAAAACTTGTTAACCGAACCAAAACACATATACAAATTTATGACATTATTACCAAAGGACTATTGTCTAATCCCAGAACAGGCGCGAAGCAATTACTTAGAACCAAAACACATATACAAATTTATAGCGTTATTACCAAAGGACTATTGTCACAATCCCCGACAACGGCGTAAAACTGATAGACCAAGAACACATACAAATCTCTGACGTCATCACCAAGGACTATTAATACACAGTCCGTAGCGCGAAAACTTGTTAATATTATACTATATAAACCACCAATCTCTTAGAGTAAATCATTTTCAAATTTTGGTTTTGGTCTGATATTCTGCAAGTGCACAGGTCGACAAGTAATAAAATGGATTTAAGTCCAGATATCGATCCCACAGAGATCTCAAGAATTTTAAATCAACTACCACTGACTACTCGATTTCATACTATTTGGACCACAAAATGATAGTAGGATCTAGCATTAAGATGTTTGGAAAATTAAACGAACAAAGGGAAAATAAGCAGAACTATCGACAAGCGGAAGATAAAGAATAAGAATAGTTAATTTCTAATAAAAGAAATGAATCTTTGAATAGTTATCCTCGAGAAGACACATCAATAGAAAGCAGGTTATAGTGACTATCGATTCTGTAGTTAATTGATAAAATTTCTTGATTATCTCGGTTTAAAAATCTGTCCAAGGCGGTTGTAGTGCAAGCTGGATCTCTCCACACTCCATTTCATTATCTAATTTCGGCTGATTCTCTCGAATACAGGGAATTAGATAATCACTTTAAGGGACTTCCTTAATCTGGGTATTTTTCTTTTGCAATACTTCATACCCATTTTATGGACTGTAACCTTAGCTCCCAAGTTATCGGTCAAACAAGGATATACAACTTCCAGTTTGCTCCTCCTCGAAATTAGAATAGATCACCCTTTCCTTGATTGAATCTCATTAACTACGGGATTGGCCTCACTATCGAATTGAGGTGAACTCTTTGCTTGTTTAAATAGATAACTCATTATTTCGTTCTTGATTTCAAGTGAAGAGGATTTATCTAAGTGAACTTACAAAGCTCAAAAGATCCCCTAATAGCGGGTTAGTATACCTTCAAAGAAATGTACATTACTCTCGGGGAATGTCTTCCACCGTGTCACTCAGAGGACCTCCCTTGAAATCGAGCAATGGCCTTGATTCTTAACGGGTATAAGAAAGCGATTGGATCCCAGACAATAAACCCAAAACCGAGTAAATTCTGTTAGCGAAATTAACAAAATTTGCTGGAAGCGACTACGGGAAGATAAATTCGACTATAACGTTCACTTAATGGGCGAATTCCTCAATTCTTGAATTACACCATACATCATTCCTCTGATCATAAGAATAACTGCAATTTGAAGCGAAGCAATCAAATTCAGAAATTTGTCACGACTTCAAACATTCCAGTGAAATGTTTGAAAATAAATTAGATTACGCATTCGGCCGGCTCAAACGATAACATCGGATCCGAAAATGCAAAGAAGCAAAAGATAGGAAACATGTCACCTTTCTAAATGACGAAATAAAAAAATAAGAAAAAAAAAAAAGAAAAGAAAAGAAAAGAAAATAAAGAAAATGAGCCTTATTTATCAGGAACCTCGTGTCTGTGGCCGCCAAACTACTTCCTTTTCGGGAATGAAACGCGTATTTATAGGGTTTTTCAGTTTGGGCCCTAAAATCCCGATGTAACTGCTTTGTGGGTTTGAAATGGTTTGGCTTGATTCAACATTCCAAGTTGCGACGGTTGCCTTGTCGTGACATCATTGATGTCAGCGGCGTCGATTCCGGCGTCAGCGACCTCGACACTCTGTAACCTTGATTTGGTCATTCTTGATGTCAGCGACGCCAGTATCTTCTTCGCCAACATCTTCTACGTCTTGGCGAGTTTCAATTTAATTCTGCCACGATGTCGCTGGCGTGATCTCTTTCATCGCGACCTCGGCTCAAGTCATCTGCGGTCTTCAAGCGATGTCTTGGATATCAGCGACATCAATCTTGTCGCGACATCATCTTAAGGAACCCGTAGGCTTCAAGCGGATTTGCTCATGTTGTCGCGATATCAATATCTTGCCGACATCTCTTTATGGCGCTCTGCATCTTTGATCACAGTGCGTTCTGATGTCCGCGACGCCGATATCTTGTCGCGACCTCACTTTAGAAGCTTGACGCTAAGCGGCGGGGTCTTGTGTCGCGACTTGATCCCGCGTCGCGACATCGACTTGAGTTCAAACTATCAGTCAAACCTCTCATAGCTTAAAGGTGTTTTACATTGTGCGACCTCTTATCTAGTCCGCGACATGCTCTTGTGGCGACCTCGAATCTTTGTCGCGACGTGCGTTCTCACCTGGCTCACAGTTGCCCTTGGTTGCTTATCTGGTACTTCTTGCCATTGCATCAAATTCCTTCAATTCTCTTGGTGTCGCGACCTCGGAATTTATTTGTGCAAACCCAAAGCGCATCCAATGAATCAATAATTTGTTTCGTTTGCTGCGCCATTCATTGTACTTTTCACTCCACTTATTCTTGTATTTTTTCTACTTTCTTTCTCTCTTCACGCTAATTCTGATTTAGGTGAGTTTTCTGTAGCCTAACATATTAATTCCTTCGTTCTGAAATGAATCAGGACATGGACTGTAAAATGATATTTGGCTGTCAGACTCTACTGACTTCTGACCTTTGTATGTCCTCAAGCAAAGAAAAAGAAAGATTTGTTTGTCCTCAAACAAGGACATTTTTGTTTTGTTTTACAAATATTATTCAATTAAACTTAGCAAGGGATATTTCGGGTGCGGAATTAAAATATCACTATTATTCGAGTCGGTTTAAAATGCGGGAATAGAGTATGGTATACTTCTATTACAAAATCACACGATAAACCCAATGTATGTAAGCAGTTCATTATTCAAGTCTTGTTTGTGTGTGTGTGCGGTCGTGATCTTTTAATTTTGTATTAGATTTAGTCAATCTCTGGGAGGTTTCTCAAGCATTTATTAAAGTCCCATATGCTGGTTTTCATATTGATCGCCACTAATGTAGATGATTCAACCTTCCAAAATCAATCGGGTCTTTTTGAGCATGTGTTAGGCTTGGGTAAAGGGTAGGATGAATGGAATTTTAAGAATTTGAGATTACCCAAAACTCTTTTTCTTTTCTCCTCAGTGCTATTTCTCTCTTGTAATTTCCAGGCTCCCCCCAGACCGTGTTTGGGATCTTACTAACAAATTTTTTTTTTATTTATTTTATTTATTTTTATTTTTATTATTTTTTTCAAAATTTGTATGCCCCCCAATTCTCTTTGTAATTCCTAACTTGGGAAATTTTTTCTCTAATCACTCTTGAAATTGTGCTTTGTTTTGTCTTTTAGGCTTTCTAACACTCTTAGCAAATTTTGGTTAATAGCTCCCCATACCGGATGGTATTAGGGTACTAGGTGTTGAAACACCTAAGAACTTAATTGTTCAAGAGAGTTAGGCCACAAGACAAGAAACTACTCTTTAGCCTTCTTTCCTTTGTATTTTCTGTCTTAGATCTTTCTTCCAGCACCTCTTACGTACATCTCACTTTAGCTTTTCCCAAATTAAGCTCCCCCAGGCTTTATCTCTTTCTCTCCTTTTGAGTTCTTGGGTCATCATAGGTTCTTGACTGGAAGATTAGTGATAAGGATGAAGCCTTAGGCTTGTTGGCTTATTTTGAAGACATGGAATATCTTGGCTCAAATTCGGGGACTAAGGTGTATGCAAAGCATATACATAATGGTGGCGGAAAAGCTCAAAGCCCAATTCAAAAATGGCACGTATCATTTCTTGTCGGTTGTTTTATTTAGGATTTCGCCTTAATCAATATTCAAACAAGTTCTAGGACTATGGATTAGAGATTCACAATTCCCAGAAAATTTTCTAATTTCGACAAAGTTTCAAAGGTGTTGTTGTAGAGGTGTATTATTTCTTTCAAGACTTGTGTTTATTCAATGTCTAATTACATTGGATTTACCCAGTATTTGTTATGAATTGACCAATTTCTCTATTTTGTAACTACTTGAATCAAAGCGAGCAGTATATACTCCTAATTCCGGTTCTTTATTCATGATTCTATTCTTTCCGAACAATTGAGCAGCAATTATTAATTGATTCCTAAATAAACTATACGAAACAAAATTCAAAAAACATCATGATTAACCAATTTGTAAGTCAACAGAGATTTTATTCAAATATCAAAGGACTTCAATATTGTTATTTGTTTGATTACAAACGTTTTCCTTAAGTTTCATCTGCTCAAAATCCTATCTTTCTCGAGAGAGTTTGCATCCTAGCTTCAAAATTTGGTTCTCGGACCTTGAGCTCCTAATGAAGCGGTCGGCCATTAACAGGAGTGGGTGCAACAAATTGAAGTACACTTCTACCTTTTCTTTGGAGCTTAACGGTTGATGGTTCTAACTAATCCATATTCCCTTCCCATCAACAACTTTCTGGGTGAAACAATGTTTTATGGAACACTTAGTGGAATTGGTTTGTTTTCCGACTCCACTTATTCCATAAAACAGCGAATTCATCCCTTGGACTCTTCCTTCACTCTCATTCTCCCTTTTCTTCATTATTTCTGCTTGTTTCTAATTCCTTGTTCTCCCATCCTTTTTATAGTGAGCTGCGTCTCTTGGGAAGAATAAAGTCATTTATAATTTCCTTCAATTTTCTATGGGAGGATTAAATGAGATTCATCGATTTATGTCCCTTCTTATATTTTCAACCCAGATTTTAAGCTTTTAGAGAATTTTGGATCGTTATTTGCTTGAATCTCTTAATTCTCCTCAGATTATGCTCTTTGAAGCGGGAATATTCCACAAGCGATTAAGATCAAGAGATGGATTTACATTTCTGTGTTATTACTATTTATTATCGCATAAATTGAGAAAAAAATTTGGGGTGGTGTAGTTCCATAGACCTTGAATGAAACTAGACATTGGGTTTAATGTTTTGACATTACTGTTGAGATTAATACATTAACTAATGGGCAAATCCGTCTATACATTAGCTCTTTGGAAGTTACGTTATCGGGTTTTCTAAGTTATGAATGAGAAAATGTTCTTTATTTCGGTTATGACTAAATTTCATCAATTGGCTTTCTTTTCCATATTATTCTTCATTCTCTCACATCCTTGGTCAACCCTCTCGGGCAGGTGTTATGTCTCAAGCAATAAACAATCCAACTTCTGACAATATCACAGTTGTTCAATGTCACTCAAAACAACCACAACTCGATTTATTTTTATCATGCAGGAAATTGACAATTTCTATTATTTCTCATATTCAATAGTTAAGCATTTCATGCAGATAAATAAATTCCCCCAAACTTGCAGTCATGCTACTTCAAATATAAAATCCTAACAATTATTTCAACTCAAATGCAATAAAATGAAAAGGAATGAGAGAGACTCCTTTTTATTCCCGGTCATGTTATATCAGGTACAATCTGAATGTGATTTTTAGAGATTCTTCTTTACGTACAATCTTAATTTCTTTCCTAGCTACCTTATTTTAGCTTTAGTTGGTCTTCTTTCATTCAACCAATGTATCAATGCATCGACTTGGCCTCTATGGTGACAATTTGTCCATCACATTCCTTTGCTCTCTTCGACTCTGCCATTTTCTCACACAATTCAAATGAACTAATGTTGTATTGATAAGATCTTTCCCTATCGGCATACATGTTCTCACTTTCCACATGTTTGGATTTAGTAATTTCCTTCTTTGTTCGGAGGAGTGATGGGGTAAAGGAATTCTTTGAAATAAGCTCTCATTAGCTCCTTCCATGTGTTACTTGATTCATATGGTAGGGAGTTAAACCGTATTTGCGGCCGTATCGTAAAGAGAGATAGAATAGCGCATTGAATAACCTGGCTCCACACCATTCAATTTAATTGAATTTGCTACTCTCAGAAATCGCCCCAAGTGTTCATTGGGATTTTCAGTGGAATGACCAGCAAATTGGTTCTGTTGGACCATGGTTATCGATCTTGGATTCGAGCTAAATCATTAGTGATTCTTTATGTTCTATTGCTAAATATTTATTGTGGATGAATGAATTCCATAAATTCTCCATAGTGTCATGCTCCTTGGGGTCTTTTCTTTACATTCACGGTTGGCTATAGTCTAATCCTTTATCTTGTCATGGTTGTATGTTTGTCTTCACAGAAATCAGGTACACTCGGATCAATAGGATTAGCTAATCAAATTAACATTTTCAATATGGGTTGTTAAAGGTCAGTGGCTACAAGAGTCACTGCTTGAAACTCTATTTTTGTTCTTTTTCTTTTAAAAAATGTCCAAATTAGTATTTCCTTCTTTCATCTGAATATTGAATACCAAATTCTTTCAATCCCCGGCAACGGCGCCAAAAACTTGTTAACCGAACCAAAACACATATACAAATTTATGACGTTATTACCAAAGGACTGTCTAATCCGACAACGGCTCAAAAACATTAATGAACCAAAACACATATACAAATTTATGCGTTATTACCAAGGACTATTGTCTAATCCGACAGGCGCCAAAAACTTGTTGATGAACGAACACATACAAATCTACGACGTCATCACCAAGGACTATTGTCTAGTCCCCGGCAACGGCGCCAAAAACTTGTTAATATTATACTATATAAACCACCAATCTCTTAGAGTAAATCATTTTCAAATTTTGGTTTTGAGTACGATATTACGCAAAGTGCAGTCGACAAGTAATAAAATGGATTTAAGTCGAGATAATAAGTCCACAGGAGATCTCAGGAATTTTAAATCAACTACCTGACTACTCAGATTTCCGTACTATTTTGGACACAAAATGATAGTAGGATCCAACATTAAGGTGCTGGAAAATTAAGCGAACAAAGAAAATAAGCTGAACTATCAATAAGCGGAAGATAAAGAATAAGAATGATTAATTTCTAATAAAAGAAATGAATCTTGAATAGTTATCCTCGGAAGACACATCAATAGAAAGCCGAGTTATAGTGAACTACTCCAGTTCCTGCCAGTTAATTGATAAAATTTCTTGATTATCTCCGGTTCAAAATACAATCAAAGATTTGTAGTGCAATGGATCTCTCACTCCACATTTCATTATCTAATTCGACCTGATTCTCGAATCTGAGGGAATTAGATAACTACTTTTAAAAGGGACTTCTGCATTTTTCTTTTGCATACTTCAAGCACCCATTTTGACTCCAGAATCTACCCCCAATATCTACATTACAAGGATATACAACTTCCCTGGGGCCATTCTCCGAAATTAGAATAGATCACCCTTTCCTCGACATTAGATCTCGCCTAACACCTGGATCGGGCCTCACCATCCTAATCAGGAACTCTTTGCTTGGTTTAATAGATAACCCATTCAACTCGTTTCGATTTCAAGTGAGAAGAGGATTTATCTAATGAACTTACAAAGCTCTAAAAGATCCCTAATAATGTTAGTATACCTTCAAAGAAATGTACACATTACTCGTAATGTCTTCCCGTGTCACTCTGTATGACTCCTCCTTGAATCAGAGCAATTCACGCAATTTTAACTATGCGTATAAAGAAAACTGATATCGATCCCAAGACACAAACCCAAAACCAAGTAAATTCATTAACGGAATTGGCAAGTCTTGAAACGACTACGTGAAAGATAAATTAATTATAACGCTTACTTAATGGTGCATGAATTCCTCAATTACCGACTACATACACGATACGCATTCCTCCGATCATAAGAATAATCGCAATTTGAACCGAAACAATCGACTCCGTAAATTTGCCCAACTTCAAACATTCCGGTGGTAATTTGAAAATAAATTGAATTCTCAGATTCACTACCAAACGAGCAACATCCAGATCCGTAGTATAAATCAAATAAAAAGACGAACATAATCCGCCTGTATTAAATAAAAATAAGAAAAAAAGAAAAGAAAAGAAAAGAAAATAAAGAAAATGAGCCTTCAAATTATCCGCATCTTCTCGTCTGCGGGTCGCCAAGCTACTTTCCTTCGTGATAGTCAAGGTGAGATTTATAGTGGTTTTTCGGGCCAGCCCTAATCCCAATGTAGCCTCGCCGGTGGGTTTCAAATGGCTCGCCCAATCATCGCTCGCTGCGACTTCATTTTTTTCCACGTGGGATATCATCATGTCGCGACATCAATTCACGCCGCGCCCCGCCTTACTCTATGTAACCTGATGAAAATATTCTCGGATGTCGTCGCGACATCAATAGTCTTCACGCTGACATAATTTTCTCACGCTCGCGTGCTTCAATTGTTCTTCTCTGATGTCGCGACGCCGATATCTTGTCGCGACTCGCCAAGTCATTCATCGCTTCAACCCGATGTCTTCGATGTCGCGATATCAATCTTCGGTCGCACATCATCGGCGGAACCGTAAATACAACCGTCTGCCGCCGATATCAATATCTCGGTCGCCGATGATTCCCGCCATGGCTCGGCATTCTGGATCCGGTCGTTCGGCGTCACGACATCGGCGGTCTTTGTCGCGAATCTACACCGCAGCGCTTCAACCTTCAACCGGGGTGTCTGTCGCGACTTCTCGATTCACGCCGACATCGCTTCAGAAGTTCCAAAGAATTTCATCGCCCAAAACTCTCATAGCTTAAAGGTGTTTCTCACCTCTTATCCTAGTCACGACATCACTTGTCGCACCCCACGCCGTCAGCGACGCCGCTCTTCTGGCCCCCGTTACCTTCGCCGCGATCCGTACTTATCGGGTCGCTGACCGCATCAAATTCTTCACCCTTCGTGTCGCGACCGTAATTTCCGTGACGGCAAAACCCGAAATCGCATCAATGAATCAGCAATTGTTTTCGCTTCGCTTCCGCATTCGACCGCATTTCTTCTCCAATTTATTACCGTGATTTTTCTACTTTCTTTCTCTTCCCGCTTAATAACAATTTAGTGGAGTTTTCAGCATTTCATATTAATTATCTACATTCTAGATGAAAACTGAAACGTAAAAATGGACTAAAAATAGATGACTTTTAAGCTCATCACTGTTGTTTTGGATATTTTTTTTAATCAATTGAAAAAATGGAGATCGATGATTTTTTTTTCTAGTTCCTAACATTACCCTTTTCATGTCTTTTTTACTAGAACCAAATGCATTACTTTGACAAATGAGACATTTGGAAATAAATTCTACAACAAATATTCTTATACCCCCTCCAATCTTTAGTATTCCCTTGTGTATGATACATTTTAGTGTTTCCCCCGATGAGCCCAGGTAAGAGTGAGCCCTTCCATACTTTATTTCTTTTTAATCTTCCCACATCTAGTACATAACTCCGTGTGACCACTACTACCATACCATCCGCCCGCACAAAATCCTTTTAACCGCCCGCATCAACTTCCCTTTCACTTAATCATGATCGTATTCGAGCCCATATAGCGCTCCTTTATCTGTCTATTAGTACAAAGATTACATGAAATGTAGCTAAGAAGGTCTAATATCTCACAACTCTAGTCTCACCTAAAGACCTCAATTCCATAAATCTAGGGAGGTACATTACGCCTTTTAGTAGAGATATGGAACCCTCGTAGCTTCCTACTAAGAGCACGGCTTACCACATTAACATTTCCCCGATGGTACTACCGCTGCACTCATAACTTCAATGAGTTCAACCCACTTCTCTGTCTCCATATTTAACTTTCTTTTCTATGTGAATAAATATTACATGTTCTTGTGATCCTGTAAAAATTTACATGCAACCCATCGCAATGCCTCCATATAGCAAAGACTACAACAACCAAATTTCTAGGTTGTGCCCTTTGTGATACTCCCGTCATGCTTTAATTGCCTGAATCATATGCTATCACATTTTCATGTTGCATTAACACACTCCCTTGCTCTCTCGCTCTAGAAGCATCACAATATATCAGACATCCTTTTTCGCTTCCGACGGAATTGTAACTGTGGCTAAGGTCAAATTCCTTTAGTTTATCGAATCTTTTCGACATGTCTCTTACCATACAAACTTTTCATCTTTCCTTTGTCAATAATTTAGTCAGTTGATCCCGCTTTAACTTTTGAAAATCCCTTAACAACCTTCCGATAATACCCCGGCTAAACCTAGAAAATCTTTGTATCTCTCGGGTCACATTCTGTAGGTGGTTTCCCAGTCACAATTTTCTCAATCTGAGGATCAACAACCCTTCATCAAATCACATGCCTTAGAAAGGCAACACCGTCTAACCAGAACTAGAATTTACTAAGTTCGCATACTAACTAAATAAATTTACTGTGATGCTCTTATGATCTTCATTACTGCTTAAATAGATTACAATGTCATCAATGAATACTATAACAAACTGATCTAAATAAGGCTGAAAGATCCTATTCATAAGATCCATAAAAGCGGCTGGATATAAGTTAGTCCAACTAGCATGACTAAGAACTCATAATGCCTATACCATGTTTTTTTTCTTGAAAGTTTGGCCATAGGAAATATCCTCCGACCTAATCTTTAATCGATGGTAACCCTGAGCTTAGATCCATTTTCAAAAGTACACTCCCCGCTTCCTCGTAATTGATCAAAAGATCATCAATCTCGTAAAATGGGCAAGTGATTGCGTATTTTCACTTTATTCAACTCTCTCAGAATCAATATACAATCTTAAACCCTTCATCATGTTTTTTTTTTTTTTTATATATACCTAGAAGTCCTTTGGAAATACATCCGTAAATTATTTTATCGGTTTAATATCTTCCATTCGACTACCATTATCCTCACCTCAATAGCATAAGCTAGGTACCTTTAATATAACTTTCAAAGTATTTACTAGCCCACATTAACTGTTATACATGTAGGTAGTATTTTCCTGTGAACCCACATAAAACAACCCTCTGCCTTCCTCAAGAGAACCTAACTTCTTCCTACGCTTGTAGCATGATGTCTAGATAGTAAATCCATGCCTAATAATATAACAACACTATCAAATAAGTGGATATCTAATAATATATAAAGTCCGCCAAAAACTCCTAAATTTCCAACAATCAATTACAAATAATCAACTCTTTCCATACTTCTTTCCTAGGTGGCAAAATCCCACTGCTACACATCTCATCATTATGTCTTCACTCTTCCATTTTCTTTCAACAACATTATTAATAATTTACTTAATGTCATTGATTCACTTAAACTAAATTAAACCCATGCATTTTCAATTAACCATCTCATTACCCTCTAGCCACTCTAATTATGCCTTCAGGATCTCCCATACCGTCATACTTCGCCTCTAATTTCTCCTTACCCTCTCACGCACACCGCCTACCACTCTGGCCGACAGCCTGTGGCTAACATCCTGAGCCTGCGCTCTGGAAGGCACCTCAGTCCTCCAACCCTCAGAGGCGTGGCGCCCCAGCGGCACTGGCGGAGGAACACACGCAGCATCATGAAACATGTTCCTCGTGGTGGTACTACCGCTCGTATTTCTCGGTGGTGGGTCTGGCCTCGATGACGTGATTTTTTCTGTGAATTAAAATTATATGTCATGTAATGCATATATGATTTTAAATCACATAAATTAAATTTTTTTTTTTGAAAGTAAAAGAAAACATTAAAACAATCATATAAAATAAAATTTTCAAATCTTTATAACATTTTCAAACCCTAGCCTCCGATACCATGTTGAAGGATTCCGACCCTGGATACATGAACCCGTGGGACCTCCCGCACTCCAGCAACTGATATAGAAACTTTTCCTTAAAACCATAAATTAAAATCCGCGGAGCGAACCTCTTTACAATTTTCACATACCTTTTAAAAATAATGCGAAGCTTAAGTGCTGAAAAATTCTTTTCTTTTCTTTTCCAATGACTAGATTTTTTTCTGAAAAACGCCAGTTTCCCTCTCAAGTTTCTGACTTTCCCAACTTATGTAAAACCCGACATGAAAACATTTAAAACACTTCAAACCCCCACCATCAACTTCCATATTAGACTCTCGTCCACAATCCAATCAAACACAATATACATATATATACATTTATTTTTTTCAAATCATCAAAACATTTAACTTACTTCCATGCATAATTTTATCAAAAGATCGGGCTTGATCCGCTTGCCGACCGCCTATAATGCACTCCTCATCACCAGACCGCTTCACGTAGTTCCTTTCAAACGTATGCGCTATGCATGAAGCATATCTACATGACAAAAATATTCACATGCACAATGGCAAATTATTTCTCAATGCGCCACATGCGCCATGCCTTCCCCGACAGCCTCGACTCACTCCGCACAGAGTGACTCCTCATCTACAAGATTGCCTCGGGGTCCCGAAAGTTTTGAAACACACTCCAAAAAGAACAGCTAAAGGAGCCCAAATATACATTTCATTAAAATAACATTTCAGCATACCAAAATAATACATAGTTTATAAAAATTTAAAATCCATTTATACATTAAATATTTATGCTTTAAACTTTCTTTCCATAAATACTTATACCATTAGAATCAATTTATGCTTAAACATTTATATTTGGCCTCTTTGAATAAATACTTATGCATTTAAAATCCATTTATGCTTTAAGCATTTATGCCGTAAACTTTCTTTCAGATACTTATGCATTTAAATTATTTATGCTTTAAGCATTTATGCCTTAACCTTTCTTCCTTATTTTTCTTTCATTCTTTCGATGAAACTGTGGGAACAAAACACATCGGTCAGCTTCCGGTACTGACGAGGGATCATTCCAATATAACCACTACGCCTAAGTGAGAAACTCACGCTGTTAGGTTCCAAATACAGCACTTTATCACGTGTAAGGATATTACTCTGCACACCTATTTCCTCCTCAAGCAGAACTCCATAACTTTACCCTCTAACCTATATTTTAAAAGCACTTCGACATCGTACCATAATACCACATAGGGGTTTAGGGTAACCATCAAGAAACATTTCTTCAAATACATTTGTAAACACATTTAAATCCTTTACTTGATCAATACATGCATTCTTCTTTACATTGACCTTAAAACTTTCATAATACTTTAACATGTGCATACATATTTTCATATATACATGTATAAATATATTTATCCTTTCCTTTTATCATTAAAACACATATGCATTCTTCACACATTTTTTAAAACTTTCATACACTTAACAAGCATACATATAAATATATATATATTGATGCAAGATAAAATGATTTCCATATGTCTAACATGTATAATATTTCAAACTTTCAAATACTTTAACATTAAAACATTCACTTTGAAAACTCCATTTTTTTCTAAAATATCATTCACTTCCTGCACGCTCAACGCTCAATTCCGCTAGCTTCCCGTTGAGTTCTGCTTCCCGTCCGATGTCCTTTTTTCACCTTTTTCCAAGAAAATCACAATTACACATTGAATCATAACATCCATTTTAATCCACTATACACACATTCATTTAAAGCCAAATGAACAAATTACCTTACACTAAAAACCCACTCATTTAGGCCAACCTTTTTTCCAACAATACTTATAGACTTTATGACTCAAAAAATTATTCAAACGGTTCAAATTTATGAAACCTCCAGATCAGTTCTTCGACATAGCCACGACATCTCTTTAAATTTTCAATTTAAAATTCCTTCTTAAAGCCCTCCTCAACCATACATAACACAACGTTCCATTTATGAACATAATCTGCACATAAACACTTTGAACCATTCGGGGCACTTACACAAAATTTGCTTGAACTTCCTTTCCCATAAATTTTTTCCCTAGAAGTCTGATGTAACCAGAGAAATTTGAATACTAAATCGATCAAAATTGAGCAAGAGGGCCAAAATACTAAAACTGTCAAACAGAAAACAGTGACATTTCCTGTACTGAGACTGCTGCCCAAATCGACCAAAATGTGTTTTTCATTTTTTCTTTCATCAAACACTTAAATCTAAGATGCATTATACCCATTTCAACATATCACACACAAATCACTATCAAACCCCACCCTACTCACTTCAGATTTTTCAAAACCCAATCTAATCCATGCTTTCTCAATTTATTCCCAAATCATCATTCAACCTAACAAATGCTAATTAATTTAACATCCATACAAGAAAATAAAGATAGACATGAAAACATCAAACCCTCTCCCACCATTAAAAACTTACTTGTTCTTGGTTTCTTGTCTCTCCCTTGTATAGTTAATACTAGAGCACTTGGAGTTTGAAGGAGAAGAAAACTCACCTCCTAATTCTCTTGCCCTAACCTTTCTCTCCTTTCTCTCCTCTTCTCCTCCTTTCTCCCCTTTTCTCTTTCTTCCTCTACTGCATCAAGCAGTTTCACTTTTGGAGCATTAAATCTCCTAAAATTTTCTTTTATTTCAAAGTTTCCTAAATTACCCTTAAAACCAAATAATCTCATTAGTTTGTTTAAAGTGGTTTACTCTTTATCCAAGCTTCATTGGTCCATTCTCATGAGACTAAGTCATTTACCCATTATTTAAATCATGACTTAGCCATTAAGAAAGGTTTTAATTGGCTCTCATAATAAAATATCTCCTTATAGCAACCCTTTATCTCGCTCTTCAATCTTATACTACTTTTATACCGATTAAATATCAAAAATATTCTATTTGTCGTCTAAACTTCCAAATTACGAATTATTCAAATTAAATCCTTCAATAAAGCATGTTGTGCTCAAATCGAAATCGATTTAAAATCATTAAAATCTAAATTTTACAGAATAGCGTATTATTATCCCGACTACGCTCGGGACGTTTGAAACTATCAAAACGGACCTGTCAATTGCCAGCTGTTAGACTCTATGATTACCCGACATTTTCAGATTCTACTGTCTCCGGGGTAAAATTTTCAAAGACATGCTCCACGCCACCGAATCACTATTCACTTAAATCTCCCATTATCTTCTAAATAATGGGCCAAAGTCATAGGAACTGAAATTTTCTTTAAACCCTTGCAACCCCTCCATCCTGATAAAATAAGAAAATCACCATTCATTAGTGGCACCGTTACCTCGAAAATTTTCACTTCATGCCCAAACGGTCGCCGAGCGCTAAATTCTAATCTACCCTCGCCTATCATTTCACACCTCAACCGCCTTACACAACCACTATTAGTAACATTCAATAAGGTCTGGTTTTTTACATCACGGTTGAAACTCAGCCCCCGCCTGCGGGGGTTTCTCCTCGCGTCAACTGCCTCGTCGATTTTCATCCACATGCAGATATGTCGAGCGCTCAAACAAGTATATGATTTTGGTCTGCTTCATGGTTTCTCTCCCCGTGGCTGTAACTTTCTTCGCTGAATGTTGTTAATTTCAAACAATGAATATGATTCATTTATACATTATCCAATCGGTTATACTGGAATCCTCAGGTTATATATCATCTTTTGTGAGTTTTGGTCGCAGATCGCTTCCTTTCTCAAATATTCACTCACTATACACGTGAATGTACCGCATTGAAAGTTCACTGGAATAGCATTCTTCTTCTACGTGGTTGGAATAGGTCACCAATTCGGCATGAAAAATATGTCGGTTTTCAATGAAATCATTCAATCGATTCCACCATTTTTCGCCCTTCTTCTTCATATTATTCATGCCATATGACTGCATATCGTTTTTTGTTAGAATGATGAATTCGGGTTACAAATGCAAGAAGATCGCATATGGTTGCTTTTCTCGATCATAACGCAAGAGCATCGCTGTGAGGAGTGACATTAACATGATGTGATCTCGATAATCGTGTACGGCTGAAAGGTGCAAGACCACACTTTCGCCGCTTCTCTACAACCATGACAAAGTGAAGGAACACTTACATAAAAGCATTTGTTTGTGTTTCCATTGAGTTTATTGTCGGAAACACTTATCAGGTTTCCATGTTAATGCTTACGGTCAAAACTCAAGTCACCGTCGCGGGGTTTCAAGTTCACTGCTCGTGAGGTGGAATGTTATAGATATGTCGGGAGCAAGACTTGACTGCTATGGTGATTTTCGGGCCTCTACTCACTCGTTTCCCAGTGTTATGCTCGCTCTTCGTTATGCTGTGCTATCAACCAATCATTTGAATCCTAGTGCCAAAGATGCCAAGTAATTTATATTGTTTAATGCCATAGTGGATTGTTGTAATACGAGAATTTTGACGAGGCTAAAAATCCCCCCGATAGAACTGCAGATGTGGTTGGAGTGCCTATGTGACATGGTTTTAGTCAGCTAAAACATTTCTCAACCAGAGCACTAGCTTCAGGATGTGATCAGCCGCAACTAAAAGTGACTCTATAGTCAAACAGGCTCGAAATGAATCACAAGGATAAACCAGCTATACAACCCGCAACCATGTATGACACTTAAGTTCCTATCCTCCCACTATCTCCCCTGCTTCATCCCTCTCCTCCTTTCCGATGTTATTCATCCCAAACCCTAATTCCAACCCAAGGTATGTTTATGTTTAATTGAATATATACATTTTATTCACTTCTTTCCAGAAGACTTGCAATACCACATCACCGATTTTCTATTTTCCTTCCCCTCCAGGGAAATCAAACTTTATATCAAGATTTCATCTATATGAGTGATCGATAGATCCAGCTCAATCTAGAGGAGTGCAAGCAAATATGATGACACCATTTTCATAAGTTTACCTTTAACTTTTTCTATGATCGCTTGTTACACTAGATCCGGCTTCTACGTTTTCTCTCTTCAGATGTAAGCTTTTCAGCTCACTGATGAAGCATGCTTAATCTTTTTTTATTTAATTTAGTTATTGATTTTAAATGCTTTCTTGTTGCTTGATGGGAAATCTCGAGAATTTTCCAAAATCGCTAATCACTTCAAAATTTTGAAATCACAATCAAAATGAAGAACTGACCATATTATTGGGATCGAGACTTATTATGTTGTAGAGATGCCCATTTCGTTTGCTTAAACATAGAAAGATCGCATGAAGAAATTACTCTTCTCCGAATCTTTAGTTCTAATAAAATACGTGAAAGGAGAAATGGCTCTGCTCCATTTTTATCCACAAATGGGTGAGGTTTTTAGTTCAAATAATCTTCCAAATTTTCCTCCCATTAAAATCCCCAAGAAAATACCTCCTTTCTTTTTCCTACCCACTTCAAAATGAAACATAGAATTAAGATTAATTTAAGAAGAAGATTTATGAAGGAAACAAAGGGAAAGGGGAGGGGGAAGTTCCGCTTGCTTTTACGTGGTGCAAGACCGATACACACAGAATTCCCAAATGGGAGGGTATGTCCCCGTGTGTCCCGCTAACACAATCGATCCATCCTGCCATAACATGGAACATGCTACGCTCGTGGGATTTCTGAGAGAATAATCGTATCGCTGGGTAGGATTCAATGAGATTTAGGTGTTAGTTTCACTTATTTAATTTAAGAAACCTAGATGCAACCTCGCGATTTATTTATTTATTTGTGTTTATTTTTTATTTTTTAGATGTGATGCTTTATATGTCTGAGTGTGCAAGATATTGTAGAGGCATGCTTTCATTCAGGGGTTTAAATTTTCATCAAGGCAAACTCTATAATTGTTTAGAAGATTGACCAACATATAACACATTTCCATTGTAAGAAAATAAATATTCCGCTGAAAATCAAGTGATCACTTGATTTGTTTAAGACCTTTACAATGCATATTTTTCTTTTTCTTCTCTCGTGCATTTCTATCAAAGCCAGATATATTTCTTTCTTCAAGAACCTGGAGCATCAAGAGTCAAGATCGCTTACCCATGGTAAATTAATTCCACCCTCTATGTCAGGAGTGATGGTTCGGCCTCTCTCGTGAATAAATTTAGTCCATGCATTTCTCAATAAACCAAATAAAATCTTTGCACAACCATCGAGAGATTCAAAAGCCTGAAAATACAACCTTAGATCAACCCCTAGAAATTAATAACTAAATGTGAGACCGTTTTTAAAGAAGAAATACAAGTTGTTTTGACTTCTTTTTTTTTTTCAGTAAGGAAATTACGTTACATGCATTGTGAGGTAAGACAGAAAAGGGAACCCAAAATAGTCTAACATGACATTATTGACGATCACTGTGAATACCTTTTCGTATAAGGTGTTGTGATTATATTTCAAGAGCAGCTACATTAAGTAAAAAGGTGATATTTTTTTGATAAATTTTCACAAGAATGCTAGATAGTGATGAGGGATAACTTCGCCCTTCAAACTAGCTCCTCCTCGAGCTGGTGTCAATCATTCCTCTTCACACTCCCCTTGCCCTCTGTGAACTATGTAGCTTCTTATGCCTTAATCATCTTGTTACTAAGTTCATCACTTTTCTTTCAAGCGATTCACTTTAAAAGCTAATTATAACAAGGCTTCCTCGCAAGGAAATTGATGGTAAGTGCAGGTTAGTGTGGGATGATGAGACAATCGGTCTAAACCTTGGATCGAGAGGGTCATCGGTTAAACTAGTGATCTTGCTATTTCACCCCGATGGATTCCTACACTGTTGGGATAGGTTGAAGGAATTTATCAAATAAAGGCATATCAGTGGATTGAATTACTCAATAGTCTTATTTAGTCTCACAGCGGTACTTAGACGTAGTGTGTCTTCTCATTGCCTTTAAAATTGTTCATCACTAGAAGCTGGCCCAGTTCCTCCTAACTTATGAGTCGAACATTTACGCAATCCAACCTTTAAAATCATTTAAGGTGCCGTAATCCCATACATATATGTGTTACTATTTTCCTCTTGGTGTGAAAATCATATTTTCACCGGTTTGCAAAACTGAAAAGTTTGAATTTTGTCGATTAATATGCGTAATCGTATTTCATTTTCATTTAGCAAATATATATATATATATATATATATATATATAGTATATGTTATATATATATATATATATATATATATATATATATATATATATATATATATATATATATATATATATATATATATATATATATATATATAATCGCTTCTACTTCTTCATTCTTGCTTATATATGTAATTACATTCCTAGGTTTCAGAATGTTTTTCCTCCGTAGAGCATTCAGCATTATAAGATAAGAAGGGTATGATCAAATACGCTATTCTGATTTTGGCCGAGTTTTCCAGAGGAGGAATGGGAGGAACTAGAGGAAGGTACCTCGGATGCTACAAGAATTGAGTGCACATTGCTCGTTAAAAACAAATAAGAACTCTAAGTAGAAGGATCATCTCTAGAATCCATTCTAATCATGAAGTGAGTCTTCAATTCTTCAGGCATGCCATTACTTCCATATAGTAGCTACTAAGGAGGTCGTGGAATGAATGTTTCAGGGCACAATGCCTTGATCACTTTATTTTTAGAGGCTCGACATGGATATTTTCTTGGAGTAAAGAAGATTGCTTTTTCTCGCTATTTGTGGTCTGTCATTTTTTGCTTCTCTCCGTAACTCAATATGGAACTCCTTGGCACTCGTTGTCACTTCAAATATGGCTGGTGGAACTCCAAATGCTAAAATCTAATTCCTCGCCTGTCATTCCATGCGATTTCTCTCGAGGTGCCGGCATAAACGATAGCAGTTTGTTTTACAACCTTCAACGGGTGGTTTCTATATACGATGTTCTTTTCGCTAGACCATAGTGAGTTCTCTAACTACCTCCTATATTTAGAAGTGCTTCTTATATATATATATATATATATATATATATATATATATATATATATGAGTATATATATATATATATATATATATATATATATATATAAACTTTTAGTGTTTCATTGATGAAAGTGAGTTTTGATTCCAGAACAAGCTTCCAGCTTGTTTCCACGAAACTAGTCTTTTACTCCTTAAAATTCTAATGCTTCATCGATCCATTTAAGAGATTATTATGTTAAATGAAAGCTTTACCCTCAGATCCGTGAATCGAGAAGCATCTAAAGCCTGGCCATGGAGTCATAAGCGAACCATTATGTGTGCAGAGCAATCAATTATCTTTAAGTTTTTCATTCATAAATATCCTATAAATTCCTTTTCCACGATGTATGACCATTTTTTCCTTGCCGATGTAGCAGAAAAAAAAATATCTGTCCAACAAGATCTAATCCTTCCATGTCACCCAGGTCCAGCCTCTCTCGGGCGAGTCAAGTATAAGAGCTCCAATAAGATGAACAATTAGCCAATTTATTATTCTACATCCTCGATTCATGTTTTCCTCCCTTGACATAGCTGGCATTGATTTTGGATGTCATTAAAGTTGCTAGGCCCCCGCCATCATCAAACTGCTTAAGGAGTCCTTGCCAATTGATCCCAGAAAAAGTCCAAAAGGCATTTCATTCAGTGGAAGAGGAAATAGAAGAACATGGCGTTTTTTAGATTCTCGCCTTAACTCATGCAAAGATGTGAAACCGATGTAGTTGGCCAAGCTACAAACTTAACCCCTAAGAAGGAACCTGGAGGAAAACATGGATTTTGATTTTGAGAAGGTTTCGCTTAACTTATATTCTCGATCGATATCATCATTGCTCAAATTAATCCCTGCGATGATTTCGATTTGGGAAGGTAAGTGAAATCAAGAAAGAATAGATTGTTCAAGTTCCGTGGAGTTTTCCCCGCAGGAATTAGAGGAACTAGAGGTGCGAAATTCCGGATGCTTAGCCGAAGAATCGAGTGCTCATCGTCTGCTCAAACAAATAAGAACTCAAGTGTAAGGATCATATCCTTAGAAGTATTCTAATCATGAAGTCAAGTTCAATTCTTTTGGCAGGCATGACACATTCCATGCAAATGCACTAAGGAGGTCTGGAATGTTAGGGCACAATGTCTCTGGATCATCTTTCATTTCTTTAGAGGTTCACATGGATATTTCGAGCAAAGAAGATTTGCTTTTCTAGTTATGTATGGTCTGCTGCTTTGTTTCCTGCACTCACCTCGAACTCCCTTTTTGTAGAATTTTGTTGTCGCTTCAAACAGCTGAAGGAACAAAAAGCATGGAACTCACCGATAAAATTGACCTCTTGCTCAAAGCGTTCATGGCGTGATTTCTCCTCGGTAAGTTTAAATAACTCCACAGTTTGTTTTACAACCTTTGAACGGTTTCTTATATAATCAATGTTGTTTTTACTAGACCATAGAGTTCTCTTACTAATTTATCTTTTAGAAGGGCTTATATATATATATATATATAAATAAACTTTAGTGTTTCACTGGATGAATTTTGGTAATTTAGCTTCTTCCTAGCAGGTGAAGGAATTGATAAGCGGGAGATTGACCGGGTGTCGAACTACGACGTCACCCTCTGTCTCAAGAAGAACAAAACCGGCGAGTAGAAGGTTCTTCATAGAATTATCTTCCAACACCCCCAAATATAATTTACTCATCCGGTTATTCTAAAGTTCCTCGCAATGGTGAGTTATACAAATCCCTCATCCAGACTTGGCCTCAGTTCCCCCTCCTAACCTTGCCTTCCATATTTTTATTGTTACTTCAAAACAATGAATGTAGGATTCATTTATGTACTTGTCGATTGAGAGATACGACTCCATTTTCCTCACGCGTCAACTTGTGAAAATGAGTTTATTCCACTAAGGATCGCCTCCAAAGCCGCTTCCACGAAACTAGTCAAAATTATGATACTCTTTGTTGGCCCCAAGCCAGAATCAAGCTAAGCTGCCTACCACAGTTAATAACTCTCAACTGTGTGACGCTTGAACCAGGTGGGCTAAATGAGACAAAGTAGGAGTAAAGATAGACATAACTGTTCTTGACAATGCTAAAATGGCACACAAAAATTTCGTGAATTGTCCATTTCGTTCCTTGGCACTATTTGAAGGAAACATCACACTCGCTTTTGCTGTAGACATACACTGAACCCGGTGTTGTCTTTTGATGTCATGGTATGTTTTATTGTAAGAGATATAGGCTTCCCTGATTTGTCCTAATATACCCATAATCCCTTGACTTTTGAGTGTTAATTCCACGTCACCGGGCTCTCAAATTCAAAAGTCCGTTCCGTTCCATAAAGGTGTTCCTGGAGAGATTTATGTGACAATGCATTATCCTGTTGGATCGCATTCCTTCTTCTCACGTGTGTACACAGTCCCTGCACTGGGCAAAAGATAAAGAGCCATTGTCCACATAAACTCATACCAAGAATTCTGTTCACACTTATGGCAGAACCCAACAAGTTCTTATATGAGCTAATCCTATCACTTCTATGGCTATTTTTGTGGTTCAAGCAAAAGAGAAATTAAACTAGAGAGAAATTGCAGAATGAATGTTTGTATATTGATATATATTGATATTTTTATATAATGTTTTAATATTTATATGGATTTGGTTTTATGGATGGAGGTCTTATCTAGTGTTCTATCGCGTAATTTTTGTTGGTTATGACTTTCGATAATCGAAAGTCGGTAATTACCAAGATCTTAGTTTCTATTGTTTTTTCCTTTTATAGGTCTCGGGGGCACCGTTTCTTTATATACATTCCTTAAACTCATTGTTTGTCATTTCCCACCCGGTTTTACCGAGCTCGCTATGCTTATTAGGTATGTACAAAAGTAAATCAAATGACGGGGCTCTATGACACAATTTCTAGATACATATTTGTCTTTTTTTTGTTTTAGCAAATGCATAATGACTAGTTCCTTTTCAAAATAAAAAATGAAGCTCTTTTTTTTTAAGGGTCCAGTGTTACTAAAAATGTTAATGAAAGCAATATAAGGATAAGTTGAACAAACAAATACAATTGTGAATTATATAGTTGAAAAAGGTATTAATATTATAAATTCAAAAATTTAAGGTTATCACCCTTTAAAGATTTTTTTTATCATTATCGTATATTTACTAATCACCTTTACAAAATTATAAAGAAAGAATAATCTATTGGTGTGGTTTCTCTCTCACCCCTTTTCATCACATCTTCAAGTCGTGATATTTGCTTTTGATCAATAAATTAATATTATATCAAATATTTCTAATAGTTTAGTTGATAAAATTATACCTGTAACTTATTATATATTTAGTACTCAAAAAATATGTAATACAATTTATATGAGTTATTAAACCAAAAAAAAGTATGAAGAATGGTATGAAATATAAAATGATGAAATAATAAAACACCTTTATAATCGTTGTTGCCGCACCATTTGAAGTTAAATGCAATTATCTATGTTATGTATTAGCGTGTTTTTGGCAATCCAATTAATATCATCATCAAAACAATGATATTACATACATTAATTTAGTCATTATTTTGATATTCAAACTAACTTGTCAATTTTCCATCACATTATTCGCCTAAAACTCTCGAAGTGCGGTTGGTCGGGTATCAAGTAACAAAAACATGTGTGATTTCAAAGGAAATCATTCAATTGACGCCTCATTTTCGACAAAAAAGACGACCGACAAATTCTAAAAGATCTCAAATGCTTATCGCCTTTAGTAGAAGCAAGAATAAAAAGAAATGTAATCTTTTCGCTTCAACCTTCATTTCACCGTACAGTAAAATTACGTGTAAGTTTATGTCCAATAAAAAAAAAAAGTTAAAATATTTCTTTATATCCTAACTCAATAAATTATCGATATTACTATATATAAATAAAATGACATTACATAATAATTTTGATTTAAATCAATATATTATTTTAATAAAGTAAAAAGTAATGTTTGATTATATTTAATTAAAACACCATTAATATAAGAATTATAATAATTTTATCATCAATAAAATTAAGCCGAAATCATTATGCTAATTTTAATTAAGTAAAGAAAGGTTTTCAACTCAGAAAAAAAAACTTATTTCCTTAATGTGGTACAAAAACAAGCCACAAAACAAGCTAGAGAAAATCACCAACTATTTTTTTTTAGAAAGCTTTTTAGCAATTTGCTTTTACTCCCCCTTCTTTTTCTCACAACTTTGCTTTTTGCCTTCCACCTCACCGCCTAATCATGGTGGCCTAAAGTAGTCCACCACTGCAATAGCGACCTTTGAATATTGGGCTTTGCAAGTGTGGTAAATCATATTCAAAACCAGAGATTCAGTCCTTTGCCGATGCAAACCAATCATGTCTAATTCATTTTTGTAAGGCAATACTGACAGATATGGCGGAGGTATTTTCTCTGGCCGCTTCAACTTCTATTCGGTCAAGCCCCTGTCAATCTCATTCTTCACTAAGCTAGAATGCCAACTCCCTTAACGACTTGAAGAGGAAATTCTTAGCTTGTTCCAATAGATGCGCACTGAAGCAATTTCAAAAGAAAGTCAAGCAAAGGGTCGGGATCCAAAAGTTACAGCGATGCCGTGTAAGATGCCGAGGATCTCGTTGGACGAGATCGCCATCGACGCTGCGCCGCCAGATCGGCACTGGCGACTCCCAAGCCGCCCTGCAACTCACCAAAGCACCACCGCAGCCAGCCCATATGCTACTCAAAGGATGTGGAGTCCAAAGGTAAGAAGACGATCGCGACTATAGCTATCAGTTTGAAAAGATGGACTCGCCTCGAAAGAAGGTGTGGGCGAGAGTCCTCCTCACAACCCATCCACTCGGGATGGGCCGTACCTAAGGATGATATTAAGAAGGAGATGGTGCAAGGGTTGCTTTTGATCACAAATCACACGTTAAGATCGCACGAGGAGGACACTACAAAGATCACGGAATGTGATCCAGATAGCTCCACACGGAGGCGCCTAAGAAGACCACACTCGCTTCTTCTCTACAACGATGACAAAGTGAAGGAACACTACGAAAGCATGGCTTTCGTGTTTCCACCGAAGCCATCTTTTCAGTAGTAACCAAATCAATTCTTATGGCTACTGGGTTGTCAACTCACGAGATGATAGCCTCGATATTTCATAAACCTCAAAGAGCCCCAGCAATGTTAAAATTCTTCATTTCATGACGCTTGGAAGGTGGATCTTCGACTGGGAGAGCTGGGAATCGCCTTCTCAAGCTCCTCTCTGGTGCGGCACATGGAAGATTGTTGTGACTCACAGATGACTCTGTTTTCAGAATACTACGGTGCACCACCATCGTTGGGGAGAATTGGGTTCTCAACATTGTCGGACCTTTATTTGAAAAGACAACACTTCAAGATAGAGACCTCAATCACACTGCAGTCAACCCATCAAGGTAGACAGATTGAGCTGATAAGTGCCGAGATCGCTTTCTATCGCCAAACGCATCTCCTACGCCCAAGGTCGGTAAAAGAGAACGGGAGGATGTGTCGATAGTTAAATATGGCATATGCAAATTCTTCGAATTCTTCCATCTGAGCTATCATCATCTTTCCCTACCCGTGAAGGTTATTTCTAAGCTTATTGCTACTTTCCAAGACCAGCCCAATTCAACAAAGAGGAGAGTCAGGGATTCTGATAGGATAAGGCCTTGTGATCCACACAACAAACCTCCAAGAAAGAAGAATAGAAAGATATGTTGAGTTAAGGTTTTTAATGAGTCCCCGGCCAGTCTTTTCCAAAATATTATTGTTATATAGAAGAATCACATGCTTTGCATGCATGATCTAATATATGAATCGCCCAACACGTGCTCGAGATTTTTGTATCCGAGGACAACGGTGATAAGGTAAAAGGTATATGAGAAAGCTCAGCCACTTTCTCTAAACTTTCAAGGTAAATCATCACCCTTATGTTGCATTTAACAAGTTTGATGCTTTCATAAAGCAAATCTATGCGAATATTTTGATGGTAGCTTGGCTATATCGCCACCATTTTACCATCTATAAAAGAGTTTTACAAGATATATTACCAATAATGAAGTGTTTGCGCGTGTTATCATTGGCGTGAATATAAAATAAGGGATTTGTTCTAAATCTATAGGCAATTTGAAGCATTTGTGTTACTGGATTTATCTCTCACAGACATCCATTAAAATATTACCCGAATCGCTTGTTTAAGTACAAATTTTACAACCATGATTAGAGGATGTAAAGATCTCGCTGAATTGCTTCAAGGATGGGAAATTGATTAATTTGCGTTATCTTTGATCTTTCTAATGTGATTCATTGAAAGGTCGCCAACTCATGGTCGCCACCACTGCTATGACGTCACCTGGCTTCATTGCGGGGCTCCAAAAGAGTGGATCGAGAATGTTAGTAACTGGTAGAGAGCTTTCGAGATTCGAGGGCACTTCTACATTTCGTAAACGCGGAAGAACAGCCAGTGTCAACGGCGCATTGCGTGCTAATATGAAGGGTAAGAGTCACTGTAGCGAGTTAATCTCAATCGGGAATCTGGTTGGCGTACAAATGGTTCTGGTATTATACAACAACATGATGCTACACCGTTGATATACCGCATGCTGCAACCTCGTATCCAAATTAAAACGATCTACAGCAAAAACATGTCCTCGTGGGGCATTTCCAAATTGGCTCGAGATCCTTCGCCTTGAATAATCTCGTGTCCCTCGAGATTGGGTCAGGGTTGATGACGCTACCGCCGGACAAATAACCCATCTTAAAATGTCTAGAAATCTCTCAAGCATGGCTATAGAGTAGAGCATGTGGGTAGTGGAGTTTTATGGGACCTTCCATCCCTTAGAAACTATCAGTCAAAGGATATGTTTAATCGGGAGAAATGGTTATATCAGGCGTAATTATCTCTCATCTCAAAAAGCTTCTAATACTAAAGTGTCCCAAGTTTCATCGGGAATTACTGTATCATCTCCCACCGGAGGAACCTGAAATTCACATGCACCTCATTCGCTGAGGCTTCGCCTTCATCGCTCCTCGCCACTGTAAATCAAGATGGTGGATTTGCAACCCAGAACGTAAATGCCATAGATGACAGACCACGCCTTAAACTCGTAAATTGAAATTTCGCATGTCTCGTTGAAGCAACTTCCAAGGGCTCCACACCACTCAACCCGAGGATGTGATTTATGGGGATTATGAAATCTTGCAAACCAACATACATGATCTGCAATCCATGATCAGTAGAAGCCTTTGATCCCCGCAAAGGTCAAGCCACCACATTGAAACTAATAACAATCTCTGTGCAAGGTTCAAAATTCAGAGTTTCTCCTACCGTAGAGCTGTTTACACCTCCCCACCCTGAAAAGCTACAAACATCCGTAGCTGTGGATGACTTCACTGCTCCTTTCAAGTGCCAGCATTCAAGTTGAGTGTTTTCCTGATCGGAAGTCTCTATATGGGGCTTGAGAGTCTTCAATTCTCAGAGGGTGATCTCACATCTTTACATGAGTCGTGTCTAGAAGATATCCCAAATCTCGAGATCATCTAATAGGGGCTCTCTTGTTTTACTCTTCGTGATTTTTATCAATGGTCAGCTTCCTCCAAGTCATCGCTGCACTCGTTACACTCTATCTTAGAAAGTTACGCTTATCAGATATTGTCCGTAATTGATGTTTCAAAGAGAAATTTTTGCTTCTTCCAAACCGAGTACTCGAAATACCACAACCGGACGCCTAAAGGAGTGGGGTTCAGAGGTCGACCTCTCTAACTGACATTTCGTAATAGATTTGGTGGATGTGAAGACATGGAGTTATTCTCAAAGAGTTTCTAACGCCTCTTCTCATGTCCTTCCATCCCACAGATCCTTCCAACCTGTTCCTTCACAAATGCAATAAGAATACCACCTCCTGATATTAGATATCTAAAGTGCCCTAAGTCTAATTACGTGTGTTTAGTCTTCAACACCATCCTCTCGAGCATCAACTTAGTGGTGTCCAATGCTCCAATCCTTGGCAAAAGAGGGTCTTCAACACCTCATTATCCTCTCCTTCAAGTGTTTGGAAATCTTACCGCCCAATGTTCATCCTCGCAAAAGAGAATCTTCACCACCTTCTTCAAACATTGTACATCACGCATTGCCCTGCTCAACATTACACAAAACAGAGACTTCACCCTCCTCTATGAGTGTCAATAACTCTGCTCCTGACAACAAAAAACGGCGCCAACTTTTCTTGAGAGGAAGAATGGCCTTATATATTCATTGCCTGTGGCATCACCAAAGTTGCTACTTTAGTCAGTGCAATTCTTTTCTGCGCTTCTTAAATCCAAGAATAATATCGAACGTATTTCACAATACTGCTACAATTAAATGCACCATCATGAAGCGGTTGAAAATTTAAGACAACAAAGAAAAACATGCATATTTTGTTTTTCTTTCCATGTTCCTGCTATTTACTAATGGCGCATAAATCAATTTGCAAGCATTCTTAGTTAGCCGCTTTTATTAGTAAAGGGTCAAATTGCTTTCTGGGCTTTTCTTCCTCCAATATCACCTAATTACGGATTTATAATTTTACATATAATGATTCCTATTTCGTTTGATGATCGTTTATATGATCTTATGGAATAAATACACTTAAACTTAGTATTTCAACTAACTTCAATGCTTTTAAAATAAGTTTGGTCACAATTTCATGCTGATTGAATCGATTTAATGAGAAGGCAACATGTTTGACTTATGAATTTCTCATAACATCTAAAACCTTTTTTTATTCTCTTCAAATTCCTATTAGATTTGATTTTCTTCTCAATTTTTCCACAAACAAATTAACAAGACAAGAAGTTTACAATTTTTCTATTTTTCCAAAATTTTCAGCAATCTAAATAATTGATAACTTGCTAGTTTATCCCAAAAAAAAAATGATAACTTTAATACATTATTAAGTTAAAATTTATTATTTTTAGTCTTTCCTTTTCTCATTTAAGAAAAAAGGGAATCAGAAGCAAATTTATAAAACAAACTAATCATCATTTTTTAAATGCAAGGTTTCATAGATGAGCATCGAAGATTTTTTTCATAAGAAATAAAGTGTTGAGTATAACTGTGAAAGGCAGAATGTAAACAACAAACAATTTCAAGTGCCAATGTATTTTTAGGAGGTCATTTAGAATATATGTGAAGGATATGATAATGAATTAGTAAAAAAATTTACGATTACTAAGCTTTTCCGTAAGAAAGCAGCCGTTTCCTCAATTTTCCAGGGAAGGGAACGGCAGAAAGGATAGATTATTCAAGTTTGGAGGGTTTTGCCAATGGAAGGAGATTCCTCCTGGGTGCTCAATAACAACACCATAATTGCTTTGATCAAGAAGAATTCTAAAAAGGTAGAAGGTCTCCCTACAACATTTCTTAAAATTTTTGATACTAACCAATGCACCCTCGGTTGAACTCTCAGAAGTATTACGGTAATGTATTACAGCAAAACTCAAGCAGGTCCATGGTATCACAGAGAGAATTTTCAGGGTCACCAAAAGCATGAACAAAGTGTGGAACTGCAATTCACCCCCGCCCAAAGGCCGCCCATGGCAGGATTCTCAGGTTGCCAATACAACATTAGCAAAGTCTGTTTACACCCTCGTTCGTGGCGTTTCGGCGATAATGATGTCGCTTTACTGACCGAAAGTGAGTTCCCTCACTAATTCTTATCTTAAGGGCTTCTATATATATATATATAAACTTTTAGTGTTCATTGATGAATTTTTGGTGCAGTTTTCCCAAAGAAGGAATTGAGGGAGGGAGACATCAGTCAAGAGTTCAATTCTCCTGCTCAAGAAGAATAAAAACTCATGAAAAGTGTATGTCTTCCTCTACATTTATCTTCTCATTCCTGTATAATTTACTCATCCGCTTAAAGTTCTAGCACAGTTGCTTTTTCAAGAAAGCCCTCATCAAGAATTTAAGGCTCTGCTAGTTCTCTCTTGAATAGGATTCATTTATCTTCCTGCTTAATCGATTGATGACATATGGGTTCTTTCTGCTAAATGTCAACTCTGTAAAAGTGAGTTTTGATTCCATAAGGATCAGCTTCAGCTTGCTCACCAAACTAGCCCACTATGATACTCTTGTTACCTCGCTTTAGGTATAGATATCTGCTTCACAATATAAAGTTAACAATCACCTCAACTGTAAATACGCTTTTGAAACGACAGGCTAAATACGTTTAAGGAAAGCCGACTATGAATCATGGTTGGTGATTGAACCTCAAAAGGAGCTGATGTTTATGGTGTGTTAAAGTTCCGCAAGCCATCGTGTTTCATGTACCCCAAAGTCTCGCAATTTTTCAGGAAAAGGTCCATTTCAAGTGTTATGTTCGAGAGTTATTTTTATGTGCAATGCAATGACCGTTGACTCCGCATTCTCCACGCGTAGGTACACAAAGTTCTCGGCACTCCCCAAAGAGGCAGCATGAGCCATTGCCCATTGGTCCATAACCTTTACATACACAAAGCTTGTTCACCATCCCTCTCTTATATGAGTGCAAGTCCGTGAATCGTTTCTCTATTTGGAAAATAGAGATAAATTCGTGCTGACCAAAGTCTCAATCCGCCAATGTACAAATAAATAATTCATTTCTTAAGCTTCAACCTGCGAATTAATATATTTACATTACTTTGCTCCTTTGATTCAAGGCCATTTAAATTAAATGAACCATTTATACTATTTTGGCCAAGAGAAGATAAAACATGGATGATTTGTTTTTCATGCGCCCTCATTTATTTTTAAGACAGGCATTATAAAAAACAACCTATCAACATTCTAGCAAAGTCGTTGTTAGTAAGTGCAAATTGCTTGGCTTTATCTTCCTCCAATTTACCAAATTACCGATTATAATCATTATATTGATTCCATATTTTATCCAATGCTGTTCTATATCAATCTTAAGTGATAATTCATATATATTTAAACTTGTTACAAATTAACTTCACATGCTTTTTAAAAATATGTTTGTTCACACTTCATGTTTGATTATTAAACTCATATTTAATGAGAAGTAAACAGGTTAACTATGAATTTCACGACATCTAAAATCTTTTGGTTCCCTGATACATACGCAAACTCCAAAAGAATCACCAGGGATTAACTGCGCCTAATCCCGCTTCGACGTGGGTCGTTTAACTTATTTTGAGGTTCTATCATCCAAAATTTTTGGGTCATATGAGATCTATCGTAAAAAAAGCAAAAACAAAAAGGGGATGGCACTTAATGGGCTTAATTGGTTGCGTGAATCCATGAAAATCTTTTATCATATTTCATTTGTATTTCATGAATGCCTTCTCACACAAGAGTCAAATACTATGTTTCATAGATGAGAACCGATGTCAGGCATCATAAAAGAAAATTTCTACTAATGGCAAATCTAACCTGCCACTCCGGGCGTCGTGATTTATGGATTCAAGGAAAACTATAATCCTGAATGTCATAATTTATGAAGCACTTCATTGTAATTATCACCAAATTTTTAATTGTTTACTTTTGGCTCCAAAGATTCTTATTCAGACGGAGAGCCCATGTAAAAACTGTCTTTGCTTCGTGGTACTGGGTCAGTTTAAACTCTTTCATTAGCTATGTAAACAGCAAACCCTAGCTTGAGAGAAGTTTATGCCACAGCTTCTGGTCACTGCACAGTTCTTCTTGACTAGGCTTTTCAGTCTGATCCCAAACAATGGTACTCAAGTGTGTAAGATAGAAGATATCTTCATTTATGTTGTCAGATGTTACTGCTTTTAAAATTATTATTAAATGAGTTTTGAACCCGCCTACATTTCACTTTTTTTCCATGTTTAATCATGACTAAAACAAAAAGATTAATGAAGAACTCACTGGTTTGTTATCTAATTGGGATCATGTATGATCCTCACCACTTTATTTATGTTGTTTCATAGAAATCTCATGTCATCATGTTTTAACTGCAAAATCTCCATCAGTGCTTCTGGTCATGAAGAACAAGCTCCTTCCAGTATACTGATATAGTTCTTTCATTCCAATATCCAAAGTATTTCCTCTTTCTGAGCTGAGCCTGAATAGAGTTACTACATGGCAGATTGGTCCTGCATTTTTTTGCCCCTTCACATACAGCTTATTATTTCACATGTCATCGAAGATGTGAAACCTGTATCGACCCCAAACGAAATTCAATAAGACTGCTCCCATTCAGGATGAATGGCATTACTATGCTGAACTCACAAGTCTCCGCGGTCAGTTTTCAAATTTTTAAATGCTTGTCACTTTCAAACAATTAACATGTTAATTCATTATGCATGTGACAACCAATCAAGGGATTTGAATCCTTTTGTGTTAAATATATACTATCTACTGGTGAGTTCGTTCACAAAGATCATTTTCAATTTTTATATACATCGATGGATGTATCATAGCTGGCTATATGCTTTCCTTGAATCCCACCTTTAATCGTTGATAGGATCTTTAGCCAACATGCATGATTTGAATCTATTATTGTGATAGAGTGAATTCTACTTCTGTCCAAGGAATCTTAATTTTTAGTCTATAGATGAAGCAAGTGCTTAGAATTAAGAAATGAGTTTCTTTTACACTGGTTTTCCAATATTCGTCGAAGTCGATAGATTCTTCGTTGAAACCATGATAATCAGAACGGCCCATAAAAGAATATTTACAACTGAAAAGAACAATTTTTATGTCCCGTAATAGCTACTCGCTACTGGGTCACAGAAAAGTGAAAAGTGAAAATTTCAACGACCACGATTGGAGAGATAAACTTTTTTTTCTTCCTAAAATTTGAGTTTTTTTCAATAAAGTGGTTTTTCATACCATCCGAATACCTTATTTTATTTTTATCGCCGACCTATTGTGATTTTAGCCATCGCTCATCGAACTGTCAAAAGAATGGGTAGTCAGGTTATCGATTTTATTTTTTCATGTGGAGTTTCAATAGCAGCCTCGTGTATGGTGGTAAAACCCTCTTGATCCATAGTCATCATATCAAATCATTTTGCGGAGTATGCTACTGATCAAATCTAGGTATTTTAGATACAGTTTATCAAATATGTAGGTCTGAATCGATCATTTTAGCACTTATGCCTAAGTTTTTAGAACTCACATTCAATTGTATTATTAACCTAAATCAAATTTATCTCTTTTCAAAAAAGTGAAACAAGGAAAAAAAGAAGATTACTAGTTCAATAAGGGAGTTAGTTAACATTTTCTAGCAAATACAATCGTACTCCGATTTTCTCAATGTTATGATGATAGCAAAATTAGTAATGGGTCCTCCTTGAATTGATTACTTTAATATTTGTTACGTGACTATGGAAAACATGTAGGATATAAATGCGCTATTTTCTCGCTAATACATTTTCTTGTAGATCACTTGGAAAACTACAATTCCAAATGTAATAATTTTATTTGAAGCATTCTATTGTATTGAATTTATTCAAAATTTTTAATTGTTTTAACTCTTTTTTGATTCACACTGCAGATCGACGGGGGAGTCCATAAAAAAATCAGCTCTATTGTCTACTAACCAAGTAGAACTCTTCACAATAAGGTGTAATAGACATAATTCTAATAACAGATAGTTGATGCTTGTTTCTCAGGTCGAATTTTGATGTAGTTTTCTTCTTGTTTTTAATTCATAGGTTCGAGTCAAACATTGGTACCAAGTGGTGTAAGAAAGAGGGATGGACTTTCATCGAGGTTGTTTGTTAATGCTTAGAAAATTATTGTGACAAATGAGTTAATATGGCTATTTTTACTTTTTTTTCCATGTTCAATCATGTATCTAAATGCATTCATTTAATGAACTCCAATGGTGGTTTGTTATCTAATCCAGATCATGGTGAGTCCTGCACCACTTATTTAGCGTATGGGGTTTCAAGTATATAAACTTTACATCGATGCTTTTAATCTTTGTGCGTAAGATAAAAAGTTTATATATAGGCCATCTAAAGTCTCGCTATGGAATAAGCTCAAGCCGCTCAGGCGTGAGCAAATGGATGCCAAATTTTTCATTCAGAACATCCAAAGGTGTTTTCCTTGTTGAATAGTTGCTGACATTTTGATTATCCCGGTTATTCACTTTGCCTCCCTTCATACGCCTAGTATTTCCTGTAAAGTCATTGAAGATGCTAAACCCCGTTGATCTCAAATGAAGCCCGTAAATGTTGGGATCGTTCTCATTGATCACTCTGTCCAAAATGCATTCCATCCAAGGAGCTGAATGGGTGTCGACCAGCAGCACCAAAGTCCCACATGGGTTAGAGATGGAAAATTATGAATTACATATATGGACAATATCCAATTGGTATAGACCTTTCTAGCGTCAGGGGCCCAAAAACAAACCATGAGTGTCTTTCCAATCCCAAGGTGGACATTATCATACCAATAAAACACTTCAAGGTAAATGGCAAGATTATATCCTCTTTCGTTTGATAATTGATACACCGCTATTTATGTCAATTTGTGTTCTTTCTAGATTTGTTTTCCAAGTGTAAATTTATTAAAAAAATTAGTAGTCAAGTGGAGTTTTGAAATCACTGAACCGTTTTTTGCCAAGTATGGATTTTTTTAATGAATTGAAAATGGAGATCAGATAATTTCTTTTCGGGCCTTAACATCACCCTTTTCATGTATTTTTATTTGGTAGATCCAAATGCTTTAATTTCGATAATTGAATGGCGGTTTATTCAACTCGATGTTGTTTACCTGATCACAAGTGAGCTCTTCTTCATCTATTCTTCATCTTCAAGAGAGATCATAGTAGTCTTTACTCCACCTTAATTGATTCATTTATTGTTATTATAGGATAAATGAAAAACTCTAATCTTGCATCGGTAATTGAGAAGCATCTAAAGTCTGGCCACTGACCTCATAAGTCAAGCCATTTGTAATTGTCTCAAGTTTTTCATTTTAAAATATCTGAATGTAAATTCCTTTCCTTTGCTGATTGATACAGCCTAAACATTTTCCACTTTTAAAGAAGCAAAAAAAGATTCTATCTCATCACATCTTATCCCTTCTTCCATGTCACTTCTTGCAGGCCCTGTGTCACCTTTCCACATGACTTGATGTCATTAAAGTTTCCCTAATCCCCATCATCATCGCTGAGCTTATAAGAGTTCCTCTACTATTGATCACCTTGTGGGTTCAAAATGTATGCTTTATTCATAAAGAGGAAGAAGAACATATAGTGTCTAGATTTTCAGGCTTCTAGGTCTCATGTGCTGCATGTGAGATCAACATGCTTACTGCCACAATAGCTCCCGGTGGTAGGAAGAAATGGATGAAAACATGGATTTTGATTTGAGTTAGTACTGCTGATGATATTCTGATATCATTAATATCATCAATTTAACTTGATGATTTTCTTTGATTGGGAAGGTGAATTTCAAGGTGAAATATGAGGAAAGAATAGATAGTTCAGATTTTTGTGGAGTTTTTCCTGTGAGGAATTAGAGCAGAAGGTGAAATTCTAAAAAGGAAGAATTGAATGATCATGGTGCTGAAGTAGAAGATGACTTTAGAACTGTAAGTTCTGAACATGAAGTGTTCAGTCTTTCACTCTCAGCATGGAAGGGCTGGCTAAGTATTGTAGCAAAACATGTCATTTCAATGAAGTCATTCAATTGATTCCACCATTTTTTGGTCCTTCTTTCATACTCAATTGCTTAATTTTGTTTTTGCTTGCTCTGCCTGAACACTGCTTTGCTGCTCATATCACTAGTCTTTGTCTTCCAAGAAGTTTCAGCCTCCATAGAGAACAACAAGCTGTCAATTGATGGCAGTATGCTCAACATTTTGCAGCCCAACAAGTGAGAATACTTTTTTTTTTCAGGTCACATTACATTAGAAATTACTCATTTTACTTGAAAAATCTTATATGGACAACTTACTTTTGGTAGTATAGTTTAAGTCTTACAAAACAGTTAACTCATTTACTTTGTTAATTTATAATAGTTTGCATAAAATTACGAACCAAGTATAACTATTGAAAAATTAAGAAACAATAAAGTAAATAAGATGAATATTTTTTTCATTTTCCGCTATTCTTATATGTACGTAGCTGAGAGCACATAACAACTCTAGACTTATTCCATTTCTTTGTTTCCCTTAAATTTCTAAGAGCCAAATACTTGATAATTTTAGTACTTAAGTTACTTATTAATTTTTACTCTTTCAATTCTCATATTTAAGAAGAAGGAAATTGCATGAGCTAAATTTATGGAGTGAAGTAATAATCATTTTTTGCTTTTTTCTTTTGTGAATCCTTCGTGTTTCACGATGAGCATAAAAGATTTCTTAAACAAATAAAGTTTTAGTTAGATGCTTAGAATATATGTGAAGGATTTATGATACTGATTTGTCAAAAGTTTTAGATTGTTCAAGCCTTTTGCAGAGCAGCTGGGCCTGTCATTTTAGAATATATGAAGGGAGATTCTGGGTGCCTTAAACACACTGATGCTCATCGATCTTTTCAAGAAGAATAAGAAACTAAAGGTAGAAGGTTCATCTCCTTACAATCATCTCTGAAAATTTGATATTTAACTAATGTGTTGGTCCTGCAAACAGTGAACATGAATAATTCATTTATAATTTCTCTGGGGCATTTGGATTCTCTTTCTTGTTCAATATCTATTTGAGTTATTTTTTTCCAGGATCACTAGCTTATCTTGGGAAGTGAGAGGAAAAGCTGAAAGTTGAAGATATCATGTATAAAAGCAGAGGAATTTCTTCCCGTCCTAGACATGGGAGTTGTTCAGTAGTGACATATAAAAACAGAAGGTAGACATTTGGTTTATTTAATTGTGTACTTTTATTTTTCTTCTTCAATGAGTCTGGGAGCATGATTTTCTTGTCCTGGTTTCCTCTGCACTTTCAATACAACCAAAACCTGAATTTTATTTTTGTACTTATTCATGTCTAATAGGTTTTCTTCATAACAATTGAGAGAAAAAGACTGAAGCACAGACAGGGAACTTCAGCAAGGAAAAACCACTTCATTCCAGGCTACATCCAGCTGGTTTTTCTGAGGTGCCCATACAACATGAGGTTTTGGAACAGAGCATGCAGCCCTGCTGGGTCAGGTGCTAATATTCTAGAACCCCCTGTTGGAAATACGCCCAAGTATTTGAGACTCAGAAGAATGAGGCAAGCTGGCTACTCAACTTTACTGATGGACTGATTTCTAACTATGCTTGGTGACATATCCTTGGCCTCTGGTCATAAGAGATGATGATATCTAAGCAAGAAGAAAGCAAAACAAGAAGGGATATACGTTTTCTAGGTTTTTGTTATGCCACATTGTTATTGGGTGTTTCCCTTATGCAATGGAGCACAACATCTAAATGGTGGCTTATATTATTCAACAGATGTTGTTTTACAAGACCATGGGTGTGCTTTTACTAATTTTATATTTAGAAAGGGTTTATATATATATATATATATATATATAAACTTTCAGTGTTTCATTGATAGATTTTTGGTACGAGTTTTACTAGCATTGAATTGAGGGAGACTTGGAAGCTGACTAGTGATATTCCTTACTGTTCTCTCCGTTTCTTCCATTTTTTCTTCATTCATTCAAATGCAAAACTATAGCAGTTTCTCTTGCATTTGATTTCCTGGGTTATCTTTTGCCTTGCTACTGCTGTTGAGGGGTGAACTGTGAGTGTGTGGGTGTATCACTTTCCCAGTCCAAATCTGGAATTTTTGGTGGTGAAAGAATCATCCAAGAGTAATGTTCTGACGGCATTCTTCATGTAGCTACGCAAATCCTTGGGCATAGACATATACACCAGAAGTCAGTGTTCACCCTCATGGTAGTAACCCAGTTAGGTCCCAGGATTCTTATTAGGCTTTCCTGAGGTGCCTAAACAAATACATTAGGACCACAAATGGCCACCACACAAAAATGAGTTTGAATAAACATATAGAATTAATTTATTAAGCTTAAACCGCCTATTTTTTATTTTCCTAAATTCTTTCTTCCCTTCCTCTTTCCTTTGTATTTTCTCTATTTTATTTCCTTATAGTGCCTTCGGTTCAAACAGAGAGACTAGGAAAGGAGCATCAATATCTGGAGTAGCAGCACCTCTCTGTTATGTTAATTTATACATGGTATTGTCATTGTTCCTCTGAGTCCAGTTTCAACTTCCTCTTTCCAAAATTTTATGTTTTCAATTCAAACAGTGAATATGATTAATTCATTTGCAATTTTTAAACAATCAAAGGGATTTTGATTCTTTTCTGTTAAACATCTATTAGTGAATGCTATTTTTTATCTAGGATCATTTCAGCCTTAGAGAGGCAAAAGCTGAAGTCAAGGTCATGCACAAAACAGAGGAATTCTTCCCTTTTTCTTGTCCTAGACAGGGGAGTGTTCAGGAGGGAACGTATAAATGAGAAGGTGGTGACATTTTGTTCAGTCAGTTGTACTTTATTTTTGTTCAACGAGTTCAGGATATGATTTGTTTTTCACTTTTTCTCCTGAAGTTTCTTGTGCCTAATATTTTTTTTTTGTACCCATTCATGTCTCTGATAGGTTTTCTTCTCATAACAGCATAAAGAAAAGATTGAAGCAATAGACAGGGAACCTACAAAGAAATTTAATTCCCTGGCCCAGACTATCCACATGGCTTTCTCTGAGGTGATCACACAAACAAATAAATAATGTCTGTAAGCAACATTGATGTTCATTGCTCTGTTCAATGTTCAAGCAACAGAAAATGTAAATTCAAGTAGAAGGTTCTTCATCTCTATAGAATTATCTTCTCAGCGTTCTGAAATATAACTTTACATCCGGTTAGCTGAAGGCTCTGTAATGGTTAGAAAGCAAAGCTCAGAAGGTTCATTCCAATATAATCTATTTCCAGAAGTCCAGAGTCAGCCTCATTGAATAGGATTCACTGACGCTTTTAATCGATTGAAGAGATATGAATCCTTTTCTGTTAAAATGTATAGGCTAGAATGTACTCCCTAGGAAATCTATATGTTTTTATCTATATGTTGTACTGTACCTAAAGGAAATACAGGGAAAAAAAGAGAAAGAACTCCCAATTCTGATATGGTATAGAGAGACCAATAGGTTTCTGGGTTCAGAGCTATCTCACTGTCACGATTCCTCATTTGTTTATTTGAAAGTCTATAAATGACTATTTGGTTTGTTTGATTCTCCACATGCGGGTATGGGATCGCATGTGAGGGAGGGTGTTGAGAAACATGTTATTCATATTAAACCAAAATTCTACAAGTTTAAGCTTTTAGGAGAATTAATCGCCATATTTGTATGTCGGGATCAATATCTTCGATCAATGCTATGGGAAAAGCAAATTGATCCAAATCTCCCCTCCAATTTGAAAGAGCTAGTGGCGTTTGTTTTTTGTTTTTTTTTACTTACTAAACATAACTTTGCTCTTGAATAGGATTAAGTATCTAGTTGTTTGTTTTTTCTAAAAAAAAAAAAAATCAGCTTTTTAATTTTTATCCAAATTTTAAAACAATAAATTTTAAAATAAAAATTTAAAATTTTTTATGTTTTTATTTAATTAAAATGAAAATGATAGTTTTAATTGAATCATAAATAAATATGATTTTCTTATAGTATATTTATTCAGTTTTTTCTTTTATAGAGAAAAACACAAGAAGTTAAATATTTTTATTTTTTTTTTTATTTCGTAAAGTATAAAAAAATTAAAAAAATTAAAATAAACCGAATGCGGAAGCTATTCAACTTTCAAGAAGAAACCAAAAAATAAACACCACCCCATCTTTCACTCGATGTATCATATGCTCTCAACATTTGGGTAGCCCATATACCAAGAATGAATAAACTTTTTTCCAGAATAAGAAATTCTCATTAATTGTTTAAAAAAATCTAAGGAATAAAACTTAAAAAAAGAAGATATATATGCTTTTCTATTTGCATTTTGCTTTTACTTTCCTTGCATGGCTGGCACCATTGCCCATATATAATTCCTTGAGAATCAATCAATGATGCTAATAGTATATCTATATTATTGCCAAATAACAACTTCATAGTATTAGTTAATCATATAATTATTTTTAAAATCATTGGTGTGGGGATTTTGATCGGGTCGATCCTCTCATAGGTACAAACAATGCATCCTGAACCCTAAAATACCGACTATGCTATCCGCCGATGATTAAGTTAGCACAAGATGAAGAAGCATGCAGAGGTCTCACACACAGCTAGAATTACATACCTATTTCGTGAGGGATTGATTTATGAGCGTGGTTTCGATGAATCTCCCTCCTACTCTGGGATAAAATCATATATTCTCTAATTTTAGAGAGAGAAAATATATTTTTTCTTATCAAAGATTATTCGTCCGAGGAATAAGGGATTTGAAAGCCGATAAATATATCTGTATTTTTTTGGTTTCTTCATGCTTATCCATAACGTAATCTCTTATATGTAAAAGAGGATATTCGACTGAAGACTTAAAATCCATGACGAATCTCAGCCCCAAGTAAGTCTTTGAAAAGGTTTTTTAACTTGTCTTCTCATCATTTGGTGTACTTCATACATTCCTCATTTTTAATTAAAAAAATCTAAGGAATAAACTTTAAAAAAAAGATATATATGCTTTTTCTACAGAGAGATTTTGCTTTTTTACTCTCCTTGTGGGCCACACCACATGCCCATAATTCCTGAGAATCAATTCTTGCCAATATATGGTCTATATTATTATTAAATAATGAATCATAATATTAGTTAATTATATATAATTATTTTTAATAGTGAATCATAGTTTATGTGAAAATATCAATCAATTCTCTAAAATACTAATTATAAGCATTAGTAATTATGAAAAATAACAATATTGATGTTAAAAAAATTCATGATTAGATTTAATTATACTAGAATATTAATGTTAAAATATTTTTGAAACATAGATTTAATTCATGACTTTTGAACCCCGGGAAAGCAGAGCCGGTCTCTGACACCCGCACAAAAAAAAAAAAAAAAAAAGAAAAGAAAAAGAGGGAAAGAAAAGAATAAAAAATCATCGAATCCGGGTCGTTTAATTTTCTTTTAAAGCTTCATAACGCTCATATTCATTGATGATTCCCTCCACCATTCTCTAGTGTGAACCATTTTTTGGTATTCCCATCGCACCAAGTAGCAACAGCTAGTAGGATCGATATGATGACGACTTCCTCAGCTTTCGCTTCAAGTTCTTATTCGGTGAGGTCACAGAGCTCATTAACTTCATCGACGACGGAAGGTTAGTTGTGAACTCCTTAACCACTGAAAGAGGAAATTGGTGCTCATGAATAACACGTGTAGGTGTTAATGCCAAACGATCTAGTCGCTGCTGGTCGATCCAAAGTTAAGAATGCCGTGTATGATGCGTGTAAGAGGACCTCGTTGACGAGATCGCTACCGACGCCATACGCGCATCTGGGCCGCGGCCGCGACCCCAAACCCTCCGCGGAACTTTTGCAGTTTGCAACCAGCTTCTCTCGATCAAGTTAAGGCTCCATTGTCGCTTCAAAGCACGGAGTGTGGCAGAAGGAGATGACGCCACACTCTTGAAGCACACCAAGAAAAGACGGACTTCGGCCGAAAGAAGCGTGGTATGTAGAAACCTCCGTCAAGATCACCATCCACTTCGGTGGATGAGTCCTTTGTATCTGAAGGGATGATACTGGGCGGAGGATATGATGCAAAGCAGCATGTTTCTTGGACAAGGCGACATTAACAGATGTGATCTCGCCGCATAGCTCTGCGATTTGGCTACGCCTGCAAGAAGACTACACTCAAGCCAGCCTTCTTCTCTACAACCATGACAAAAGTGAAGGAATGGGCCCACATGAAAGTATGGCTCAGTTCGACCGAAGCTTAATCTCGTTTGGGTAACTGGGGTCTGATCCAGAGGTGTACCTGCTGTGTAATCTATTTCCATTGCAACTGATTTGCTCCAACGCCAACCTCAAAGAGAAAGATTAACATTAATAGAAATTTTTGTACTGTTTCTTCGACGATATTTAACCGAGAGTTCACTAAATGGCCCTAGCCATGTGTAGCACTGGGAAGCAAGATTAAGTTGTGACTAGTCGCGGATGAATTGCCGCAAAACTATGCGCTCGGCCCCCGCACTCATCTGCCGGGAAAATTAAGCCCTTCAACATTGTCGGAGTCTATTTGAAAAGATCGGCTATAGAGACCCTATTGCTACATTTCAACCATAAAAGCGTACATATCATGATAGCGCCAAGGACTTTAGTAGTTAACTCACCAAAATCTCCCGCACTCATGTCGGAAGTAGGAATAAATGGGAGAGGATGTGTCGACAAATGAATATGGTATTATAGAGAGTATGGAATTCTTCCCATCCGTATGAGCTATCATCATCTTTCCTCACCCATGCAAGTTTTATATTATGGCTGCTCTATTTTCCCCTCGGCAGACCAACACAATTCAACAAAGAGAGTTGATCTTATTATGGATGGCGTAAGGCCTTTGCATCCACAACAAAACATGCAAAGAAGATCAGAAAAGATGTGTGAGTCAGATTAAGAAGCCACAAGTCTTTTTTCCAAAAATCTATTAGAGGAAAAAATCATGCTTTGTGATGCATGATCTAATACATGAATTGGCTCAACATGTTTGGAGATTTTTGTACTCAGTGGACAATGGTGATAAGGTAAAAAGGTATCCGAGAAGCGCTCATCAATTTCTAAACTTTGTAATCATGACCGTTATGTCATTCACTGATGCTTTTGTTGTGCTAAATCTATGCGAACATTTCAGATGTGAAGCCATCATATTCGTTGCTTCCATGTTATCTATATTGAGTGAAGGAGTTTTACATAAAGATATATTACCAAACATGAGAGTTTGCGCCAGAATGTCATCGCGTGAATATCGAATAAGGGATTCACTAAATTCATAAAGTGCAATTTGAAGTACTTGTGTTTGATTTATCTTATTATCCATTAAAATATTACCTAATCACCATTGCTTATAATCTACAAACCATGATATTGAGAGAGATGTAAAAATCTTATTGACCGTTTCATGATGGGAAATTGACACTACTATCTCGATCTTTCTGCGTGTGATTCAATAAAATAAATGTCAACTTGTCATGGTATTGGCCAATTGTACTTATTATAGGTTGACTCATTTTGCCAGGCCAAAAGAGTGGATCAAGAATGCAAGAATTTAGGGAGTTTTCAGAGATTCGAGGAACACTTCATATTTCAAATGCAAAGAATGCAATGAGTGTCAACGAAGCAAGCATAAAAGTTAATATGAAGGGTAAGAGTCAAACTCTGATGAGTTAATATCTTAATTGTGGAATCCGCATACAAATGGTCTCGTATTAGGCATAAACAATGATGATGCTACAATTCAATGATATACCTCCGACAAGTTACAACCCCATATCCAAATTTAAAACGACTCCATAAAAAAAATTATCCCGGGTGTAAGATTTCCAAATTGGCTCGAGATACTTCACCTTGAATAACTCGCGGTCTGAGCTTAGGGTTGTGTGAATTGCTCGGACATTGCCAATGTTTTGACAGCTAACTTATTCAATTATCGAAATCCTCAAGCATGGCTAGAAAGTAGAGCATGTGGGTAGTGAGTCTTTACTCTTGACCTTCTTCAATCCCTAGAAAATATCATTTCTGAGGATATGCCGACCGGGAGAAATGGTTATGTCAGGAGAATTATTCTGCCTCCAAAAAAGCTTCTATGCGAGCGTGTCCCAAACTTATCGGGAAATTGTCGTAACATCTTCTTTCATCGAGGAACTTGAAATTTACGAATGTCCGCATCTCCTCGTGGCGCCTTCAGGCCACTTTCCCGCCATCCGTAATCCTGAAGATGGTGGTAAACCGCACTGTAAATGCCATGACTTCACGAATTTAAACTCTACCAAAATTGAAATTTCAGGACGTGTCCTAATGGAAGCAATCCCGTGGGCCCACACCGCCTCTCAATCGGGAGATGATTACGTGGAGTTCTACTAGAGAGGAGAAATCTCAAACCAACATACATGATCCGCAACCATACTGTAGTTTTTCAGATCCCCGCAAAAGGTCGGGTTTACCTAATTACATTGAAACTACTAACAATCTCCAATGGTTCTAAAATTAGAGTTTCTCCTACTGTTCGATGTCTCCCGGCCCTCAAGGGCTAAACATTCGTGAAGGTGTTATGGATGATTCGCCTCGCTATTCTTGTCATTAGCATCTTCCTCAAGTTGAGTGTTTTCCAATCGAGGTCTTAAGGTTTGAGAAGCTCTCCATCAATTCAGAGGGTAATCCTCACATCTTTACGGGTTTGTATCTAAATGATATCCCAAATCTGAGACTATCGACCAGTTCTTTGTTTCAGGATTTACTATCAATGGTTGCTCCAAGCTCAGGTCAGTAACACTCACACACTTCATTTGTGAGGTGTTAATATGATCAAATCAAGGTCTGCACTGATGTTTAAAGAGAAATTTTCCTCCAACCGAGAATACCGATATTGGGAAATAACACACAACTAACACCCCGGCAAGTGGAAAGCTGGTTTGTGGGCCGACTTCTACTAATTTCCACAATCAACTCCGGGATGTGAAGACATGGAATTATTTCCCAAAGAGTGTCTACCTTCTCACGTCCTTTCGATCTTTAACCTTCCAAATCTCAAGTCTCTTCTCACAATGCAACAACTTTCACTTCTCGAGGAATCGATTCGTGCCCTAAGCTCCACTCCCGACAGGTTTAGTCTTCAACACCTCATCTCTCTCTCAAGCATTTGCTAATCTTAGTACACGTCTAACTGCAGCAAAGAGTGGTCTTCAACAATTTCACATCTCTCAAGTATTTGAACGTCCAATGCTCCAATCTCGCAAAAGAGGTCTTCAACACCTCACTTCTCTTCAAAGATGTACATTAGAGATTGGCCCAAAGCTCAAATAATATTTAACAAATGTAGACTTCCACCCTCCCTCTCTTTATGAGTGTCCGTAACCCGTCCCATTGAAAACGATGTCAACTCAGAAAGGGGAAGAATGGCCTAATATATCTCACGTTCCAAATATAGTGATAAATTCGTGTCGTTTAGTCAAAGTCTCAATCCGCCAAGGTACTGGGCTAGGTAATTCTTTTTCTCAGCAAAGCTTTCACCCAAGAATATCGAACGTATTTTCATGCTCTATTTTACATAAATTAAATGCAAATGACATCAGCTTCTATTAGAAAAATTAAGACAAAATAAAGTAAAACATATTTGTTTTTTCTTTCATGTTCTCTTGCCATTTTCATGATGCTGCATGCATAAATTCACTCTTAGTAACCCGTTTTTATTAATAAGCTAAATTGCTTAGGTTCCTTCTATATATCATATTACAAGATTTATAATCACATATATTGATTCCATATTTTATTCGATGTTATTTTATATTGATTCATGGACAATTCATACACTTGGAACTTGTTTCACTTGAACTTCAATGCTTTTAAAATAAGTTTGGTCACAATTTCACGTGTTTGATTAATTATTTCATGAGAAGTGAAACATGTTTTAGTCTTATGAATTTCATAACATCTAAAAAACCTTTTCGTTCCTTAGAAGCTGCTTAACACCTCTATTAGATTTCGGGCTCTTTTCAATTTTTCCACACAAACAAACAACAAGACAAGGTTTTTTCATAAATTTTTCTCTATTTCAAATTTTTCTAAGAATCAAATAATTGATAACTTTAATAGATTATTAAGTTAAAGTTTATTTATTTTTAAATTTTTCCTTTCTCAGTTTAAGAAAAAGGGAATTGTATGTGCTAAATTATAAAAATAAACTAATCATCATTTTTTAAACTCCTTCCAAGAGCTTCAGGATGAGCATCAAAGATTTTTTCATAAGAATTAAATGGATTATAACTATGGAAAGGCAAGGTGTAATGTAAATCCACAATGGCTGATACTGATGTTTTAGTTACGAGGCCATTTAGAATATATGTGAAGGATTTTATGATAATGAATGGGTAAAAATTTACAGATTGTTCAAGTTTTTCTGCGGGCAAGAGCAAAGCTTGGGTTTCTCTAATTTTTCCAAGGAAGTGGAATCGAAGAAAGGATAGATTTGACCCAAATTTTTTGAGGTAACGAGGGGAAGGGAGATTCCCGGTGCCTAACAACAACAATTGATAAGTGCTTTGATCAAGAAGAATTAAAAAGGTGTATTTCTCTACAATTATCTCTAAAATTTGATACTTAATGCACTCCTGCTGAACTCTACGACAGTGTAGATGCCAAAAAGCAACATCCTCAGCAGATCCATGGTATCAAGCTGGGTCGAAATCAGCCTTGCTGTGGAGTTTCCCAAGTTCGAAATGGCCTTCTTGATTATCTTCAATTTTCTTGGGAGGTTCAACATGGATATCTGGGAGCAGCATCATTTTCTATTCTAGTCATTTTTTGTCTCTCTCCGTAGCCTCAATGCCGAACTCTCTTTTTTGCAGACCACTTTGTCATTACTTCAAACAAGCAGAAGGAACAAAGTGTGGAACTCCGCCAGATAAATTTCCATGGAGCCATGTCCATGGCAGATTTCTCTAGGTGCCGCATAACAACAATAGCAAGTCTGCTTACAACCTTTGAATGCGGTTTCTTATATAATGATGTTGTTTTACTGGGATCGTAGGCAGTTCCTACTAATTCGTAGATCTTTAGGCGGCTTCTATATATGTATAAACTTTTAGTGTTTCATTTATGAATTTGCATGAGTTTTCCCAATGAATTGATGTAAGGGAGATTATCGGCAGCGAACTATTGATGTGTTCACTCTCTCGTTCAAGAAGAAATAAAACTGGCGAGTAGAAGGTTCATCTCTAGATTTATCTTCCTGAACATTCCCAAATATAATATACTATCCCAAGGTTTAGTTCTTAAAATTCTAGCAATGGTTAGTTAGCAAAGCCCTCATCCAGACTTATACCTTGTTATTTGGGCCTTCCGTCTGCAGTCCTCGTCTCTCCATATTTTTGTTAGTTACTTCTCCAAACAATGAATAGATTCATTTTATGCGTTTAATCGAAGAGATACGAGTTATTTCTGGTGAATGTCAATCCCAGCGAGTTTTGATTCCAGATCAGGCTTCCCAGATTGTTTCCATCAAATACTCAAATTCTCAACCTGTGGTGTGACGCTTTTGAACGAGGTGGGCTAAATGACAAAGTAGGAGTAAAGATAGACATGTAACCTTCTTATATAAATGCTATAATGCATCAACGCCGAAATTTTTAATTGTCCATTTCTCGTCTTTGTATTATTTTTTGAAGGAACACTGATGAACTGCTGTTTTTATGATTGAACCCCGTGTTGAGCCGATGCTTCATGGTGTTATCAGGCGAGATATGCCTCGCCTGATTTGTCCGAATATATACCCCATAACCCCTTTGATGCTCACGGTGGAGATTAGTCCCATTGCCCATCGGCCACACCAAAGTCTCGTGCGGTACTTTGGTTGTGAAAATCATTCAAGTGTTATGTGTTCTCGAGAAAGCTTTATGTGCAATGCATGATTCCGTTGGACCGATTCTCCTTGTAGGTACACAAAGTTCTCGCAAAAGCTCTTTGGCACCTCCTTAAAAGATAAAGAGCCATCCCCATTCGCCCATAAACTCATAAACTTTATATGAGTCTCGTGAATCGTTTCTCTATTGGAAAAACGATGTCATTTCAGAAAGGGGAAGAATGGCCTTATATAACCCTATCACGCTCCAAAAATGAGATAACAGCCGATGACCGAACTGGCCAAGGGATCAGTAATTTTTTTCTACAAACTTCAACCCGTAAATTAATAATATTGCTTTCATGCCCCCTTTGATTTGGCAAAGGCGTAAATTAAATGAACTATCAGATAGCTATTTTTTACAATTAAGAGAAGATAAAGAAAACATGGATATAATTTATCAGTACTTAGTAAGTCGCCATATAGGTGCAAATCGCTTTCAGTTTTTCTTCCTTCAATTTACCAAATTACTAAATTATAATCACATACGTTGATTCAATATTTTATCCACTCAATGCTCTATATCATCTTATGGACAATTCATATATATATTTAAATCCTTGTTTCTGACCTAGAACTTCAATGCTTAAAATATGTTTGTTCACAATTTCTACGTGTTTGATTAAACTCATTTAATTAGAAGTAAACAGGTTTAACTTATGAATTTCACAACATCTAAAATCTTTTTGGTTCCTCAGAAGTGTTAAGTTAATTCCTATTAGATTTACTAGGTTTTCTTTATTTTTTTCCCCTCAAACAAACAAATAAGACAAGAAGTTTTCTATTTCCTAAATTTTTCATAAGAAGAATCAAATAATTAATAACCTTTAATAAATTATTAAGTTTAAATTTTTATTTATTTTAGTCTTTTCAAGGGAATTGTATGTGCTAAATTTATAAACCAAACTAATAACTTTTTTTTAAACTCCTTCCAAGTTCCAAAGATGATGATAGAAAATTTTTATTAGTAATTATTTTCTAGTATGACCATGGGGAAAGGTGTAAGGTAAACAACAACTTATGCCTCATATGTGTTTTTAAGTATGAGGTCATTTAGAATATATGTGAAGGATTTTATGATAATTTAAATAGTACAAAATTTTTAAGATTGTTCAAGCTTTTCGAGCGTGAGCGCTCGAGCTCTCTCAAAATTTCCAAGGAATCAAGGAAAGGATAGATTGTTCAGATTTGGAGGAAGTGAGATTATCGGGATCTCAACAATTGATGCTCAATGCTTCTTTCAAGGAACATAAGAAACCCAAAGGTAGAATGTTCATCTTCCTACAATTATTATCTCTGTAAAAATTTTGATACTTAATTGAACTCTACGACATGCGATGGAGCAAAGAAAATCCTCTGGCACGTGATCCAGGTATTGTTTTTGGTCTAACTCTCTTCCCCTGCACTATGTTGTCACTTCAAACAAAGATTTATGATTAATTTATTTTAGTTTCATCAATTGAAGAGAGATTTGGATTATTTTATCAATATCTACTCAGGTATGATTTTTATTCCAGGATCGGGCCACTCTAATGTCACTTAAGCTCAAAGAAAGACTATGCCCATTCGCTCCCAAGATATGTGATTTAGTTTAATATTTCCGCATCTCTCATGGAAGCATGTTGCCAAACTCAAAGAAGAATGAGCCAAGACAACTGCCACTCAACTACTTGATGGGCCTTTCTCTAAGAGAGGATCACACACAGGTAAAAAGCAAACAAAAGGATATATAATCAATGGGGCTTAATCAAGTTATGTTCCCCTCGTTTTCCATGGACTACTTACAGTCGTTTACTCTTCTTCAAACCTCGCCAGTTAGAAAATATAAAACTTCTTTTTTACTATTGTTCCCTGTCTAAGACCTTATCCTCCCCGCTCCATTTCGCATGTGTTTTATGTTTAATCCATGAAAAACTTTTTTATCATGTATTTCATTTGTATTCTACATGAATGCCTTCCTTATCATTTCTTCATAAGAGCCACGCTTTTCTTTCTTCGATAGATGAACCGATGTTTCAGGGCATCATAAAAAAGAAAAATTTACTACAAATGGAAAATCGTTAAGCCTTAGAATAGGTAATGGATACAAACATCTTTACCACGCATGATGCAAAAAGATTTACAATCCACTTCCGTGTCTCTTAGGTGATTTCTTTATGGACTGCACAACATGGTGGATAGCAATAGTTATTTTATGCCACACATGCGAAGTATGGATCACTGGAAACCATAACCTGGCAATGTGTAATAATTTTATCTCAAGCATTCTATTGAACCTGATTTTATTCAAATTCCTTTAATTGTTTTAACTTTTTTATTCAAGAATTTCGCACCGATGGGAGTCCATGTAAAAAATCCTATAGAAGCATAGTTGCTTCGCCAGAGTGTGTCAATTTTGATGTCGTTTTCTTCGCTTTTGGTTTTTCTTGTGGCTCGAGCTCCAAACAATGGTACTCAAGTGGTAAGATAGAAGGATGACTTTCATCGAGGTCAGAGTGTTATTGTTTTTGTGAAAATTAATATTAGACAAATGAGTTTTTGAACCGGCCATGGCTGCTTTTTGAATTTTTTCCGTGTCTAATCATAGATCGTAAACAGCAAGAGCCTGACAATCACGGTGGCTCGTTATCTAACGTAGACCACGGGTGACCTCTCTCACCAATTCTATTTACAAAAAGTGTTTCAAATATAAATTTTTATAGTTTTCATCGATGCTTTAATCTGCGGTTAAGATTAAAAGTTTATATATAGCTTACTCCAAAGCCTAGGCCATGGAAGCTCAAGCCTTCGCGCGCAGCACCGGACGCTGAAAATTTTCATTTGTAATCCAAAGAATTATGTTGGATTGGCACAGTTGCTGACATGTTGATTCGTTATTCACTTTCCTTCACACAACTATTTCAAAGTCATCAAGATGCCAAACCCCATCGATCTCAAATAGCCCATGAATGTGTGTTAGATTCACCCCCATTGATCACCAAACCGTAAAAATGCATTCCATCCAAGGGAGGCTATGGTTTGTAAGGGACTCATTGTGGTGGCAAACTAAAGTCCCACATGAAAGCGGAGACGTGGAAAATTATGAATTAAATAAGTGTGACAAGATTTTAATTGGTATATAAGACCTTTTGAGTCGAGCCAGTCAAAACAAAACCATGACCGCCAATGTGGACAATATCATACCAGAACACTTCAAGGTAAATGACAGATATAACTCTCTTATTAGATACTGACACCTTTACTTCTGCGGTCCATCGAATGTTCTTTCTGATTTGTTTCCATGTAACTCGCATCAAATAAAAGTAGCCAAGGGAGTTTTCGAACTCAATGACCGTTTTCAGTCGTTGTTTTGGATAATTTTTTTAATGAATTGGAAAGTGAGATCGATAATTTTTTCAGCTCTAACATCACCCCTTTTCATGTCTTTTTTTACTAGATCCAAATGCACACACCGAATGGCGGTTTATTCAACTCGATTTATTTTCTGATCACGGGCGAGCTTTATCTATTACGCCCTTCAACACTGTGAGAGATTCCATAGTAGTCTTCTTACTCCATCAAATCTTTAGATTGCCTAATGTTATTACAGATAAATGAAAACTCTACCCGTATCCACTGAGAAGCATCTAAAGCCTAGCCACTCGAATCATAAGCTCACTATTCTTTGCGAGTACTTAGACCGCCCTTCAAGTTTTTCATTCATAAATATCTAAAGGTACTTTTTTCCTTACCGATCAGATAGTCGCTAACATTTTTTCCCTTTTGTTAAGCAAAAAAGACTATCCAGTCATAAGATCTAATCCTTCCATGTCACTTGGCCCCAAGTCACCTTCCTTCCCCACTGATGTCATTAAAGCTACCTTAATCCCCACCATCATCACCCAGAGCTGAGATTCTTCACCATTGGATCACCCTGGGTCAAAAGCATGCTCTTTCATTCAGTGGAAGAGGAAATAGAAGAATGGTATATGGTTCTTTAGATTTTCGTGTTCTAGATCCTCATGCAAAGATGTGAACCGAATACAAGCTAATGGCTAGACCAAACAAGAACCCCGGGTGAAAACATGGATTCTGATTTTAAAGCAAGGCTTGCTCGACGATATTCGATTGATATCATTAATGCTCAAATTAATCCGCGATTTTCTGATTAGAAGGTGACTTTTCCAAGAAGTGAAATCAAGAAAGAATGTATTGATCAGATTTTGACATGTTTATGGTTGAAAATCAAGTCCTCCTGGTCGGTAAGCCCTCAAGTGTTCGAATACCGGTTTCTCACGATTTTCATCCACATATATGTTTGAGCAAATTTCATCGTTATATAGTGATTTTGGTCTTGTCATTTTGTTTCTCTCTAGTGTTTCAAACTGTTTTGAATGTTAGAAAGAATCTCCAAACAATGAATATATGCGATTCATACATTATCCAATCGAAAATAAAAATTCGGGATAAAAAAGAAGAGGGAGACGCATTGTGATAAGTCATTTCAGGTGAGTTCGTTCCAAAGACGTCATCTTTTCAAATATTGAATTTGATTATACACAGAATAGCCTGTATTGAAAGTTCAAAGGAATAGCATTCTTTCTTCTACGGGCTGGAAGTGCAATGGTCGGGCATTGCAAAGAAAATACATGTCATTTCGTCGCTTCATGTCTTCCATATCTCTATCTTGGTCCACGAGAACAAGTCGGCCCCTGTGGTATGCTCAACATTTAAACTTAGCAAGAAGGATTACAGGTAGAGAGAGTTATGTATCATATTCGTGAATACTTAATTGGTCACCCAACTCCGGTTTTCATTGGCTGGATTAGGTTGAAAGAGTCTAGTCACCCGTGACAAGTCTCTCAGCGGGTTTCCCAAATTCTAAATATTGTCACTAAATCGCTAATATGTTTAATTCATTTATGAATGCCAACCAATTGAAGAGATTCAATCCTTTTCAGGTTAAATGTCATATATATATATATATATATATATATATATATATATATATATATATATATATATATATATAGATAGTGAAAGAGTATATATATATATATATATATATATATATATATATATATATATATATATATATTTCTCTATCTACTTGTGTGAGTTCTCAAGTAAAGAACATCATTTCAAAGCTTTTATGTCATATATATTCAATTTGATTAAATACAGAATAAGCATGCACACATATACATTAGATGGCGTATCACAGATATACACATTATAATGCCTGAATCGGACCTAAACTTTGATTTGATCTTTAGCCATTAACATGATTTGAATTTGACTTTAAATTGAATATAAGTGATTTAAATAGAGTGAATTCTACTGTCCGTGGAATCTTAATTTACTTATAGATAGTGTTAGAATTAAGAAATTCTGCTTTCTTTTACACTCCGGTTTTCCTAATATTCTTAGTCGAAGTCATATTCTTCGTTAAAAAACCGTATGCTATGTTGTTTTGCATTGGTGTGTGTACAAAACTGCGGGCAATCGGCAAGATCACTGGCCGCCTTCTGGCTAACGATGACAAAGTTATGAACACTTCCACGCATGAAAGTACGCTTTGTGTTTCACCGAAGTTTCATCTTTTCAGTGGTACAATCAATTCATACATCGGCTACAACCTAGATATTCGATATGCTTCAAAGATAAACTCAAAGAGTAGCCTTGTTAACAAGAAATTTCTCGCTTGTTTTACGATGCTCGTGTGTGGAGAGGGGGAACGCTCTTCAAGCTCGCTACAGCGCCACACGCTGTGGAAGCAAGAGATTGCTTCAATTCATTCGATGACTCTTCTGAATACTACGGTGTAAATCAAGATCATAATAAGTGCTTCAGATCGCTTTGTCAAGCCAAATCACTCAGCATCTCCTACACTTCCAAGGTTGAGAAAAGAGAATGGGAGGATGTGTTGATAGTGAAATATGGCATATACAAATTCTTTCTAATTCTTCCTCTTTATATCGAAGTTATCATCATCTTTCCCCAATCGCAAGCAGGTTATGCTTATTATCGTTTCATTTTTCCCCAAGACCACACCCGACAAAAGAGGAGCCGATTTTATTATGGATGGCGAAGGTTCTCTCCAGACCCACAACAAAAAAACCAAGGCCATGAGAATGGCAAAATATAGGCGAGCCTTATTTTAATGACCTGCTTCAAGTCTTTTTCAAAATATATTAGAGGAGAAAACTATGATTGTGATGCACATAATCATGCTAATTGGTTAAGCCATGGACAAGTTGTTTGCTCTCTACCTTGAATTCTGAAAAAAATCTTTCCAATTCTTCCTTATCACACTGAGAAATATGAGGATTGATTTAAATATCAACTAAAACTCAGACTCACCTTTCAATTAATAGCGTCTCTTATATGCCTTTATGAGATGTCCTAAAAGCTCACCCAATTGGGTTTTATGCATACTTTGTTCCAGCTCTTTGCAAAAACCTCGGGTATGTTCTTGTGAGACCCTTTAAAATTTCACTTTTGAAAAGGGAAAATCGTGACTTCTGGTAAAAATAAAATTTTTCTTAGACTTCAACGATGAAATGATTTCATATCATTGAATTGTCTCGCGAAATCTAGCTAACACGCCGACTTACCTAATTCGAGATATCTAATTTGTACATTTTTCGAGGTACCAGATCTAAAAGTCAGAATGGTATGTGTGAAGTGATAAAAGTCACTCTTATAACATGTGTGTACTCATGTGACACATGTTGCACGAGTAGAGAGACGATGGAAATGACGGCCCAGAGTGCCACGTCAAAATCCAAGAGAAGGGACACATGATGGGAATTAAAATGGAAGCTTTAATGATAGTAGGACAAATAGAAAATAGTGTCAGTTTCCTTCAATTTGGAGACAAAACGTGCAAAGTGGCTGGTGTGTGAGAGCAGAAGTGCAGGAGCTTAGGTTCGATGTTTTGCAGAGGGAGTGACTTCTCTCAAGATCTCTAAGGACGGACCGTCTGATTTCGAATTTTTCCAGAGTAAGAAGGAAAGTTGCTTTACGCGGCGAGGGCAACACATGGCACCTCAGCTTGAGTTTCGGCCAAACTCCGTGAGGTGTGTTCATCCCCTACTGCTTTACTCCCTTTGCTTAAGTGTTTCGTGATAGCCAGGTCGGGCTCTTGAGGCCGTGAGGGGTCGCTTGATCTGGCCCCACCCGAACCAAAGTGTGGAAATTTGGGACCCAATTGATTGTTCGTGATATGGTAGGGACTGATTTGGAGATGGTTTCATAATTTATATAATAAATTATGTGTTTGGTGTGTATGAGGCCTTAAATGGCCATGGAAACTTGTTTCAAAAAGTGAACAATAGCTTGATGAGGGTGGGCTGCCCACCATTGTACCACTTGTTTGTTTGCAGAGACCGTTAAAACAGCCTTGCTTAGGTACTGGTGTTGAAAACATGTAAAAAATGTATTGCTTCATTGAAATTGTTTGAATAGAATGGTTTATGTTGTGTGTAAAAGATAGCATGATTCTAATGTGTTAATATAAACACACAATTATAAAATATAATTTGCTCAGAGGCTATCGAGATGATACAATTTGTTTTTATGAGCTACTAAACTGGTTGATCAAAGAAATTAATAGGTCATGTTTATGCAGTTAACATGATGTCACAATTATACGAATATACTGTGTGTACTTACTGAGATGAGGTCAGGAATTGCTCAAGGAGTGCACCTAAAGTATGCTTTATTATCGTTGAAATTACATGTGGTGTGATTCTAAATCAAGAGAATATATGCATATTTGATGCTGTATTGGTATAAATGATCAAATTTAAGATAACGTGATTTTACATGCGACCTGCAACCTGTAAACAGTGTGAGTGTATGACACGAGTTTTTCGAAAAACTAACATGGTTGAGAAAGGAATTTACAGATGATTTTCCGAGAATGGGCCGGGAGATCTGAATTGCATCATTTCCTGATGAGGACCATGATCAAGCCGAAGTTCTCCAACACATTCGCCTGAGGGTAGTCCCATCTTTTACTCAACTCATATTTTCAAGAACAATAGGTTTTGTTTTGAAAATGATTAGTCTTTTCTCATACATGGCTTAGGCAAAGGTGAGGGAAGCCTGGCAGGACTCAGACATGAGGGCTGGCATGACATTCAAGTAGGATCAATGATTACTTGAGTGTGTGTTTTACATCGAGCATTGCATATGCACTTAGGTGGAGTAACCCATTTAGGGTGATTCCACTCATCGGGCGATAGCTCACCCCTGTCGAGGGAACATTTTTTCAGTATGTGGAGTGTTCGAGAAGATGACCTATTTTAGAGACCGATTTTGAAGAAAGCCTGTCATATTTGTGGGATGTTTTTTGATAATATGTATTAGAATGGGATTTTAATATGTATTTGTATTAAGAGTAATAAAATAACTCAACTATTGGAATATAGCTTAAGTACATGTTCGATGAGTATTAATGCAGGAGCCCAAGTGGCCATTTTTACTCAGGCATGAGTCTCATGATACGAGACGTATAGATTTTCCTTGTGAGGTCACGGTGTAGTCAACTGACTCCCGTTTCGGGCGCTACGCTTCGCTTAAAAATATGCAAGCTATTTGATAGATTCAAAAATCAAAGCATAAAAGATACTGCAATTTTTAGAATGATGAAGAACTAGAGACATACCAAATTTACTCGATGTCAGATTAACTTATGGTTCGATCTTTCAATTGCTTTATTTCTGGAAATGGAAAAATGTGATCCAAAACATATTGCATAGCAATATGGGAAAATGATATAACCTGGAATGGCTAACACAAAAAGAGAAAAGTAAAATAAAATTGTTCTAGCAAACAACTAAATGAATATTGGTTCTTACTACCATGTGCACCTCTCATACCCACGTGAAGAGACAAACAAATTGAATGGAATCTTTTACGGACTTTTAAGTACACAAATGTAAATTTGGTTCTGTGTGTAAGGGCCTTAGGTGTCATCAATGCGATACCTGTGGTCGCTTTTGGCAAGGTCGGGTTGGAATGAAAATCAACTTCAATCTTAACGATAGTTTTATTTCTACATCGATCCGCTCAAACCAATTAAGAAAAATAAAATCATCGTAACAAATATTCAATCCAAAATAGTAAAAATAAAAGTTATCCTTTTGAAACCCTAATTGGATCTCCCTCTTTCTCGCTTTCAACCTTGTTTGTTAGAGATGAGATAAACTTTTTCTTCTCAAATTCAGTTTTAATTCTTTTAATAAAGTGGTTTCTCTATACTCCATCCGGGGTTTGCCTTTGTTTTTTCATTTTTTATCGTCGACCTATTACGAGGTGTTTTATCGTCGATTACAACCCGTCAAGGAGCAGTAGTTGTGTAGCACTTCATTCCTGCCCGACCGATTGGCGGATCCGAACCGAGTCTGGGGTTACAAACAGTTTAGTTGGCCAAAAATGATACAAACTAAATAACTGCTTAGGCCTATTATCTCCATTGTATAAACACTTAAATATGTATCACTGGCATTTCAATTGTAGGCCTTATAAACATTTACATTTAATAAATGCATTACAATGAAGGCATTCCATACCTATTCAAAATAATATACAAAATCGTTTCAGTTAACTCTTTTGATCACAAAACAATTATTCAAAAGTAGGATGGATGCATATGATCTTAGAGTATATAATTTCTTACTCCAGATTTTCATGACTGCGCCCCGATTCACCCTTCTCGCTCTCGTTTCACCTGTGACTTGCGCATAGATAAAACCACGTCGTCAAGCATTTTCATGCTTAGTGGTTCTATACGATTCTCTCTCTTTATTTCAGTTTAAATCAAATCATGCAATTTTTATAAGACAATGTTGCATTTCTTAAATGCATCAATGCAAAGACAATACATACATAAAGATATATTTCCATTTAATCAATTAGAATTCATTGGTCATCTCAAACTATGCATTTTCATGTGCAACAAATCATTCAAATCATAAATCATGCATTTTTTTCATTCTCGTTATCATTTTGAATTTTAGCTCCTATCGAATTTAACCTATGCTTTTGATGTACGTGATAATAAATTCACCAGACGGCCCCATCACATGTGCCTGTAAACATGATTTTATAAAAAGGTACTCTATTGTGTACACTACCGAGCACCGTCTCATACTTGATCAGATGCCACACTAGTACGCTTGTTCACCCCATTAGTATACCAATCTAT